>OZ018321.1:115566148-115668372 GCA_963969495.1 Ceratothoa steindachneri
AACTGAAGAAGTTCCCGCATCTGTCCCGGTGATAACGCGGCAGCTCAATTTTGTAGCCGTGGTTTCTCGTTACGCCCTCGCTTAGTTGGAACATGTCCCCGTTGCCTACGTGGTCAATACCTCGGAGGATTTTGAAGACCTCGATTAATTGACCGCGCCGTCTTCGGGTTTCCAGTGAGAAGAGGTTTAGTTCTTCTAGGCGGGCTTCGTAACTTTTGTGCCTGATCGAGGGGATCAGTTTGGTCGCCCTGGCTTGTACTCGCTCCAGTCGGGCGATGTCCTTCCGAAGGGATGGACTCCAAAACTGGACTGCGTACTCCAGGTGAGGTCGGACCAGGGAATTAAAGAGAGTGAGAACGATTTCCCTGTTCCGATACCCAAACTGTCGCTTGATATACCCCAAGATTCTCTGGGCTTTCTTCTCCGCCTCGATGCACTGCTTGGAAAACTGGAAGTGCGTTCCACTTACCGCAGATACTGTAGGTGAAAAAGTTTCCACACAGATTGCGGTTGTAACGCTTCAGTTCAAGTTTGAAGCCGTGATTGCGCGTTCTGTTCTCACTCAGTGTGAAAATATCCCGGTAGTCAACATTGTCGAACCCTCGAATTATTTTGAAAACTTCGATGAGCTGACCACACTGTCTACGGGTTTCCAGCGAGAACAGATCTAATTCCTTTAGTCTATCCTCATAACTTTTATGTCGGATAGAGGGAATCAGCTTTGTTGCCCTGGCTTGTACGCGTTCCAATCTCGCGATGTCCTTTCGCAATGAAGGACTCCAAAATTGTACGGCATACTCCAGGTGCGGTCGGACAAGTGAGTTGTACAGGCACAGTACAATCTCCTGGTTCCGATAACCAAACTGGCGCTTAATATAGCCTAGCATCCTTTGGGCCTTTTTCTCCGCCTCAATGCACTGTTTCGAGAACTTGAGGTCACTAGTGATAGTAACACCCAAGTCCTTCTCAGTGTCGGTGGATTCCATAGCAGTGCCCTTAAGGATATACTGAGATTGGGGGTTTCTGTGGCCGATATGCATCACTTTGCATTTGCCACGTGTCCAACCACTCGCCAATCTTCCCAAGATCTTCCTGCAGGCGGGCAGTATTTCCATCCTTTGCAACGTTCATACCAAGTTTGGTATCGTCGGCAAATTTGGAAATCTTCGCAACCATGTCACCGTCCATGTCGTTGACGTAGATGATGAATAGTAGTGGTCCCAGGACAGAACCTTGAGGCACCCCGCTAGTAACGGGCACCCACTCAGAAGACTGTCCATTTACCACCACCCGTTGCCGTCTGCCACTTAGCCAGTTCTCGATCCAGCCGGCTACCTTTCCGTCTATGTCAAGCGCTCGCACTTTCCGGAGAAGGCGGCGGTGTGGTACCTTATCAAAGGCTTTCTGAAAGTCTAGGTAGACCACATCCACCGCCTTGTCCCGATCGTGCTCACTGAAAACGAAGTGGATGAATTCTACAAGGTTCGTCAGGCATGACCGTTGCCTTCGGAAGCCGTGCTGGGAACTCCTCAGTAGCAGGTTTGACTCTAAAAAAGACGTCATTTTGACCACCATGATGCTTTCCATGAGTTTACCGTCTATCGAAGTCAGACTGATAGGTCGGTAGTTCGACGGTTGGTTACGATCTCCTTTCTTGAAGATAGGAGTCACCTCCGCCTCACGCCAGTCTCTAGGAACGCATCCGGTCCGGATTGGCATGTTAAAGATAGCGCACAGATGTCGTGATACTTCATCGCACACTTCCTTCAACACTTTAGGTAAAAACCCGTCCGGTCCAGGGGACTTATTCGTCTTTAGGTCAGCGATCTTTTTCTTTATTTCTCCTTCGGTGAAGTCCATTGCCTCCAGCTTTTCCCCCGAGTAGGAATCCGTCGGCTGGGGAATGGGACCACACTCTTCAGTAAACACTGAAGAGAAGTAGTCGTTGAGGAGGTTAGCATTTTCTGCATCTGAATGCTTTAATGTCCCCTCCTCGTTCCTCTAAGGGCCAATCATTCGACGGATTGGTTTACGGCTGTTCACATATCCAAAAAACTCCTTGGGATTCTCTTTACAGAGTCTCGCCACTCGGAGTTCCTCAGACCGCTTAGCCGCCCTTATGCTGGACTTCACTCTCCTGGCTAGCCTCCGGTATTCGTCAAAGTCACCCGAGATCTTCGATTGCCGGTACACATTTCTCTTCTCCCTAAGCAGTTGGCCGATTTCTCGATTAAACCACTTTGGTTGAACAGAAGACCGACGGGGGCATTTCAGAGGGATAAAACGCGATTGAAGACTCATGAATGTGGTTTTGAAACTGTTCCAAGAGTCTTCAACAGCATCGCACTCCTCTAGCCTCACGCCAGTCTCTAGGAACGCATCCGGTCCGGATTGACATGTTAAAGATAGCGCACAGATGTCGTGATACTTCATCGCACACTTCCTTCAACACTTTAGGTAGAAACCCATCCGGTCCAGGGGACTTATTCGTCTTTAGGTCAGCGATCTTTTTCTTTATTTCTCCTTCGGTGAAGTCCATTGCCTCCAGCTTTTCCCCCGAGTAGGAATCCGTCGGCTGGGGAATGGGACCACACTCTTCAGTAAACACTGAAGAGAAGTAGTCATTGAGAAGGTTAACATTTTCTGCATCTGACTGAGTTAATGCACCCTCCTCGTCCACTAAGGGCCAAATCCTACGATGGATTGGTTTACGGCTATTTACATAGCCGAAGAACTCCTTGGGATTCTCCTTGCAGAGTCTCGCCACTCGGAGTTCCTCAGACCGCTTAGCCGCCCTTATGCTGGACTTCACTCTCCTGGCTAGCCTCCGGTACTCGTCAAAGGCACCCGAGATTTTCGATCGCCGGTACGCATTTCTCTTCTCCCTAAGCAGTTGGCCGATTTCTCGATTAAACCACTTTGGTTGAACAAAAGACCGACGGAGGCATTTTAGAGGGATGCAACTTGATTAAAGATTCATTAACTTTTCTTTGAAATTGTTCCACGAATCCTCAACCTCTTCGCATACCGCTAGCCTTACATCAGTCAGCCCAGCACGAAGGCTTGCAAAGTCTGCTCTTCTCAAGTCAAGTTTCCTTGATTGACTGGCAACAGACCTTACCTTCGGGATTATGACGCTAAATCTAACTAGCTGGTGATCACTGCCGCCGAGCTCTTCGCCTACAGAGACATCTTCAACGATATCATCCTCAGAGGTGAAGACCAAGTCGAGGATATTGTCTCCTCTCGTCGGTTCTCTGACCCATTGAGTGAGGAACTCGTTGTTGGCGAACTTTGGGAGTAGCGCGCTCTCGCCACCGGCTGCTCTGGTTTCCCAGTCAATTTGTCTGTTGAAGTCGCCCATAACGATGCACACTCTGCCTTGAACAAGCTCACCCAGCAGCTGGTACAGTTCCCTGTCCTTCTCAACGGGTTGGGAAGGGAGTCTGTAAAGCACCAGGGTCCTGTATCTGACAGGACCTATCTCTAGATCAACGCCTAGGAGCTCGTGATCGGATATAATGTTGGAGTTCGTGGATTTGATTGTATCCTTGACATACAACATTACACCGCCACCCTCTCTGTCTGGCCTATCTTTGTGGAAGAGTTGGTAGCCAGGAACCGTGAATTCGCCTTCAAAGTCTCGGTTTGACGTTTTTATCCACGATTCTGTTATGGCTACCATTTCGGGTTCTTCCGTCGCTACGAGGCCACGGAGCTCAGGAAACTTGTTCCTGATTGACCTCGCATTGAACAGAAGAACTTTCAGGGAGTCCCCGACTGTAGGACTCCCTACGCTCTTCCGTTTCCCGGCTTGTTTGTTGGCGAGGCACCCCTCTTTGCGACCTCTGAGAAGGTCGTTCCTGGAGTGACACGGGCGTACTGGCGTACGTCCGCCCTCACTCTGGGCCGGATACTCCTTTGGGTCCTCTCTACGACCTCCTGGATGATGTTTGGCAGAAAGGCCTTTCCTTTAAAAGAAAGATGTACCCCATCCCTTTGGTAGAAATCATTTCTACCATAAAAGGTGCGGTACGGGTCCACAAAAAGACCCCCTCTGCCAGGCGCCGGTTTAAAGAGACATTCATCGAGTGAGCGGGCCGTGTTGGACCTCTCCTCGGGAGCATCCCGACTACCACACGCTTGCGGGTTTTCAGCCCACAGTCGTCCACGGCACCCATGACCGTGTGGAGGATTTTATCTGTAGGGCCGACCCTACCTCCTCTCAGGTAGAGGTCGTTTCCACTGACCATCAGAGCAACGACTGAGCTCTCAGAAATCTGTCATTTCTCAGCCTCTACTCTGATGTGGTGGTTATCTCATCCTGGCAGGCAGCTTACCTTCACACTAGTGCGAAGGCGGGCGGCTAGCAGGGACTGCAGGCCCCGTGCTTGAGAAACACCAATAAGGGTGACTCTTGCACATTTGTCTGCAGGCGACTTAGTCTTTCCTCTCGGAAGCGACTTGCCGCTTTCCTCTTGTATCTCTACATTTTTCTTTTTCTTCTTCTTCTTATTTTTCTTGTCTTGATTTGTTTTCTCTTCTTCCGTTTCTCTTTTCTCTTGTTCTCTTCCACTTTCCCTTGCGCACCAGTAACGCTCGAATCCTCTACACTGGGGTGACATGCATTAAGGTCGCTTTTCTTCTTTTTATTCTTTTTCTTTTTCTTCTTCTCATTTGCTTCTCCTCATGGCTGAAGTGGGATTGCCAATGCAGTTTCACCTCCAAGAGGTCAAGTCACATCGGCGGAACCACCCAAGTCAGTGGGACTTTCGTCTCGAGCTTGAGCTGACTGGGCCTCTAGTTTAGAGGCTAGCTCTAGAATTATTTCCTAGAGACGCCGAATCTGAAGCGCGTGCAGCGTTTCTAGGGTCTGTATTCTACTTTCCAGTGCCCTAGATTTTTCTTCAGAGGTTGTGAAGAGATCCTTGAGTTCATTGCAGTATGTCACTGCCTCTCGGACCTCTCCTTTAAGGATGCAGTCGGTGCATATACTTCCCAGGTGGCATTTCGAAAAACATCCTTCCGGGAAGTCAACGCACCACTTATCCTTCTGGCATATCGCACATGTATATTTGAGAGCAGCTGGACCTTTTTTCCCTGTCATTTTGAACACTTTTTCTCTTTCAAAACTTTGCGACCAATCAATAGAAATAAGGGGGTTGGTGAGTTCTCCCCGCGTCAGTCGCTCCCGCCTATCGATCGGAGACGTTTCGGATCTTTCAGAAGGCACGCTTTATGTGCTGCTGTGCGTCAGACCGAGTCGTCAAGCCTCGGCGTGCCGTGGCTCCCAACCAAGCAGCACAGACGGTCCCCGAAGGGGGCATCGATTTGTTCCCAGGTGAACAACAACGAAGCACGCCCCGTGCTAAACTCCTACTAGTTACCTTCGCGACGGCCAAGATCTCGGAGCAGCGTTCAATGGATATCCCGCCCCACCAAGAGACTCGACCTAAGGCTTTTTGTTGGCCTGGCAAACAACATGGAAACAAAGGGCCGTCAACACGGACCAATGCTACCAGAGGCACCCGTCGACGGTCACTGGGAATGGTCAATAATTATGCGCCAGGAAAGAGGTTAACGGGGCACTACCATCATCCCATTCATCGTGCCCCAGCGCCTAAGACCCCTCAAGTATTAGTCTCTCGCAACCAGTAAGCGTCATTGGCGTTGCTTATAGAGGTTCCAAAGCCTCTCTTCTGACGCATGAGGTAGCTGCCAGGTCCATATATGTAGATAGAGGAAAAAAAGGGAAAGAGTGACATGATAGGAGTAGGCTTTTTTTGTTGCTTTTTTGTTTTTGTATAAGCAGAAGAAATAGGATTAATGTAAAATAAAAGAGGAAGGATAGAGTAGGATAAAGAAAGACGCACTTAGTCTGGAACCTAATTTCCGATCAAATCGACAAGGGAAACTCTGCCAGGGGTAACAGAAGATAGGTACCCTCGCCGACATAGACCGAAAAGTCAAGGGTACGCACAAGCTCTCTTCCCGCGACAAGGGGGCGTCATCTCTCTCTACTTTCTTTGAGAGAGAGAGAGGAGTGGGGTGGGGCGGGGTTACAAGGGAAGCAAGCACCTAAAAGACCTTTCAATCGTATAGTCCACAAGTCTGTGTGCACGAACCAGTCGCGAAGATCAACCTTTGTGAGTCATTATAAATCACAATCGTGTGTCCGAAGCAGGCACGTCGCGTTATCTCCGTTACCAAGCGGTGTATTGCAACCAGCTCGGCCGCAGAAATTGGCCGAACCTCGCTGACTTTAAAAAGAGGTGATATGGCGTGGAAACTGACCCCCTCTTGGGACTAGGAGCCATCCGTATATACTAGCACGGTTCCAGCGTGACACGAGGTGTGCTCCGAAAAAGCCGAAAGCAATACTCCCGGCGCTATAGAACCTATGGGAGCAGAGACGTAGCGACAAAAAGTCAAATGTGGTACCATCCAGGGTGGCGTCCTGGGCAGAACCAGGGGCGCTACCGGCTCGAGACTGGCATCTCTGGACAACATAGGCACAATCAAGTTGGGATGGGGATGCAGTGAGAGCTAATGGCGACTGAGGGAGGGGCCGAGCTCGCGCGTACAGGCAACTAATGCACTGTGCACGGCGTGGAGCAAATGACATCTCCCAACTATCGACAAGTAGGCTCTCAATGGGGGAAGTGCGTAAGGCACTGGTTACCAGGCGAAGGCCAGTGTGGCTGATCGAGACAACCTTCCGCAATACACGGTCGGCTGCGAATCCATAAAACTCGCATCCGTACTAGAGTTTCGAAGGAATAAAGGATTGAGAAAAAAGTCAAGCAGTAGCACCAGGCGCTGAAGGTCACGGAACGAATAATATCCATGGCGCGGGTACAAAAGACCATAGGGCTGCGAATATGAGCCTCCCAGGTGAGGCGGCAGAAGTGCACAACCTTAGTCTTGGCCAAGGAAAATCAAAGCCTGTGCATTACGACAGAGCGACGGACGAGGTACAGTTCCTGTTGGAGTCGACGCTCCAGGAGTTGGCATCTGAACCGCGCCAAAATACATCGAAAGGTCGTCCACGTAGAGCGTAGCAAGAACATCTTCCGGCAGCACCGAGGTGATGCCGTTGATACTCAGGGCAAAGAGTGTGACACTGAGGACAATTCCCTGCGGGACACCTTCTTCCTGCTCCATGGGCCGAAGAGGAGCCCACATCCGTACGCGGAATTGACCATCTCGCAAAAATTCCGATATAAAGATTGGGAGGAGTCCCCTCGTCCTCATCGTGTGGAGGATCTCCATTATTTCGTATCGCCATGCGGTATCATAGGCCTTCTCCAGATCGAAAAACACCGTGGCGTAGTGTTATCTACGAAGGAAGGCCTCGCAGACGGCATTTTCCAGTCGGAACAGAGAATCTGACGTGGAACTTGCGGAAGCCGAACTGTGCAGAAGACAAATGGCATACGCTGTTCAGAAAAAAGAGGCTAATATAACATTTACCAATTTCTCCATCAAATCTCAAACGCAGGAGATTAGTGAGATTGGGCGGAAACGGCGGGCGTAGAGTGATCTCTCTCCGATTTGCGAAAAGCTAGCACAGTAGCGATTCGCCAGGAGTCTGGGAGGTTACCCTCTACCCAGATCATGTTGAACAAATCTAACAGAAAGGACATGCATTGCTCACCAGATGTCGAAGCATGGCGTACGGTATATCGTCTGGATCAACGGCGGTGTCCGCGCACGAAGCGAGAGCAGAACGCAACTCACTCAATGTAAGCTGTCGCTGAAGGGTTATTCGACATTGGAGGTAAAGCCCACTCGGAGGCCTTCCGCGACATCAGAACGCGCAGTGAATGCTGGCTGAGATAATCCAGAGGAAGCGGTCGCAAACGATTCCGCCACGGAAGCAGAGTCCGAGATTTCGGCCGCCTTCTCCTGAAGAAAGGGAGGGGGTGCTGCAAGAACTTGACCCGAATCCTTTTGACTCGCTTCCACACCTCTGCTAGAGGGCTTCCCGTTCAGGGAAGACACGTATGCCCGGCAAGAAGAGCGGCGGGCGTGCTTCGAAATATATCGGAACCTAACCCTAGCTCGACGAAATTCACCGAAGGTGAAATCGTTCGGGCAGCGTTTATAGCGAATGTAGGCATAACGCTTCTGTTTGGGGCCGCCTCACACTCGCCTGACCACCACGGGAGGGGTCAGCATGCAAAACGGCGTGCTAGGAATATTAGTTAAGCCCGCGGCGATGATGTTGCAGGAAAAGAACTCAACGACCCCATTTACCGACCTAAATTCCTCGATTGAGATAGAGAAATCAGTCATTTACTCAAATGCAGACCACTGCGCCCGAGCCAAGCAAAACTGGGGCGGGCTCTTTGGCGTAGTGGCCCAGAAAATGATATTTGAATGGGAAAGTGATTACTACCATGGAGGTCATCGACCATCCCAAACCCAAAATCAGACTGTGCATCAGGAGATTACAAAGATAGATCAAGGAAGGAAAATGAAGTCGTTATCGGGGGGGTGATACGTAAACTCAGCCACATTTAGAACACCTATATAACTTGATCCTTCGGATTAATTGAGGAGTCTCACCGGAAGGGGTATCTAGGGTTCAGATCTCTGAGCAAGAGAAAGGGCATCGGCAACCGTGCCACGACGCGGCGGAAACCAACCGCATCGAAGTCGACGGACGGTAGAATGTACGCGGAAATAACATTATACCTCCTATCCAGGTGTAGCTGCACAGATAGGGCCTGAAAAGCGGTATCCAACGCAAAGAGAAGAACGGAGATATCATGCCGTGTGCAAATCACGCATCCTCCCTACCAACCCCCCTCCAATGGTGGTTCGGTCGCAAAACCCTTATACCCCCGGGGGGCACGCCCCCAGAATCGTCTCCTGCAAAAGGATAACTAACGGGTAACGGGAAGAAACGACCCTCCGCAGCTCCTCCCAGTTGGCCCGGCGTCCGCGGTAATTCCATTGACAGAATATGCCATACAGGCCTAGCTCGGAGGTTGTGTTCGCCATGCGAGTCTTTTACTCCCTCCACTTGGAAACCTTAGGCAGGTAGGGGTGCCTCTTTTCGAGGATCTACCCTCTCCGAGACGGAAACCCTACCAGTGCATGTTGGCTAAGTAGCCAAAGATCCGTTGATGCTGTACTCCTTTTGGTATGCAGCTTTAGGAACCCCTGAAGATGGCCTCAAGACCAACTTCTGGGGTGTTACCTCCTTAGTTTAAGGACTCGGTAGAGGCACGAGGCCGTATTGCCTTACGCAAAACGGTCATGCTGAGAGAAGGGAGGGGAGCCCTGGTTTTAGCCGGGGCTGGGTGTGAACCCTTTGTGCCGCCAGCTTTACTAAGTAGGCGCACAAGGTGGGTAGAACCCCCACAAGTGTTTCGAATAGGCGCAGAAACGACTGTGCTCGTACGCCTGGAGGGGCATGTCTTTGTTAACATTGAGACATAGTACGTCCAAGGACCAAGTCCTTAGCCTCGCGAAATGAGAGACGATCCTGGGCTTGAACGGCCAGGATTTCCGTCTCGAGGAGATACACACCACATTGATTCGAAAAGAAACGAGTGCCGCTCTCGCAGTTGACACACTTAGCCACACACGATGTGTGCAGCCTTGGAGCAACTTACATATACTTCCGGTAAACCTGATTTTGCACGTTTACATGAGCGATTTGTTCGCCAGAAGGCTACCCTCCGAGAAACGGGTCAACTTCGGTTCTCTACTAATCATGCTAGCTGAAGCTCTCCTCTAATGGATCATATTGCCCTTAGCCTACTTGCTGCCATCAGTTGAGCGAATAACGAGGAGACGTTTGAAGCCAGCGGGCTCGAAAAAGCCAGGTAACTTCTGAATGAGGGGTCCCGACGTAATCGAGGCTCCACTCTGCGGAATTTTTATCTTTGTCAAGGACTCCCCACCCTGGGGAGCACCGGAGCCGGACGTGCCGATCTTGGCTTGGTCGTATACCGAAAAGACAGCGGCCCCGTGGCTCAGGCAGAGGGAGAGGAACACAGAGTCGTCTTTGTCTTTTTCTTCTTAGGAGAGGAGGGAGGGAATGAACCCGCTTCTCTCCTCAGCCGGTAGGAGCCCCTAGGCCAGATGGGCTGGCCTCGGCAAAAACTTTCTCTGAAATGGAGGTCTTGCTTGTCATTGGAGCACCAGAAGGGGAAGATTATCCCTTCTCTCCTTGTGAGGTCTCGTGAACCCGAACCGTCTGAGGAGGAGCTTGCATAGGGGCGGACACGGGTTATGTGATTAGCACAGATCCCAGGTTCGACCCTATGGAAGATCCTACCGTCTGGGGCTGGGTCACCTCAGGGGGACTCTCCATGTGGCCAACCCCCTTTAAGACATCACAGGTCCGCTTCGAGGGAGCTTTGATTCTGTCCTGGGCCGGCGAACCAGGATCCGTCCGGGAAGAGAGGGGGGCACGTATAGTGACCCCCTGTAAGCCTGATATGCGTGCGCGGAGGACTTTGGAGGGTGCGGGCCGATAGACCCTGTCGTCCTTCGCCCCCCTAAGTGGGTTGGCCCTATCAAGCCACCCCCATCGGGAGCGATTATTTATGGGTCTCCTGCCTACTTTCTTGGCAGTCCCATTGGAAAGCAAAGGGGAGACTGCTGCTGGAAAGTGGCAGAAAGGGGGTTAAGGGTGTGGGGGCCCTAACCGTATGCATAGGAAAAGTAAACCTTTTCTGCAGTCCGCGTGGTTTGGACGGTCTTCCATTTTTCGGTGGAGCTCCCCAAGAGCGGCTCCGAAGCTGGTAAAGGGGAAGGGGAGATAGGTTTCTTATTTTAGTTTTCATCATCGTGCATGGTGACCCTATTAGTGCCACGGGACGCAAACGCTTATCACCCCACGCAGTAGCCCGCTCTGCGAGGGGTGAATACGGGGCCGGCACAACCAGCTGTAGCCATTTGATGCCACTCCTCCCGCCTATCGACCTGGCGGCTCCACCGTAGGCACAGCGTAACATCGATAGACTTTGAAAAGGATAGAAATAAAGGGGATGTGAGCGAGGTGTGAGTTGGGATGAAGCAGGTTGTTAAAAACCCACCGCCCCAAAACGCAGTTCAGGGGTGAGGGAACGTTGCCCTCCCCCCCCCCTCCCGATCCGGGATGGTTGGGTGAGAGGAAGCTGGTCGGTGTCTACCCTGTGAAGGCTGACCAGAGAAAGTTGGGGGAGAGGTTGTAGGGAAAGTGAGGAAGTAGGGTAAAAACACAGGCTGTCATCGAGGCGGCCAGGAAGGCAAATCGCTGCGGCTTTTGTCATCTGTGAAATTATGTTAAAAAGAAATAGATATATATAGATAGAGAGAGATAAAAAAGTTTAAAAAAAGGCTATTGCAAATACAAGTTCTGCAAATACAACCGCCACAGGGCTTTCGCCATGTTTAATTTCTGTCTTTCAAAAATTTTTTGAAGGCTGAAAGATGTAAAACCCTGTATTGCAGACCATGCAGTACAGGAGAGAAATTTGACGGAAATGAGTAAGGAGACAAGAAACAAGAGTTTTTTGGAGGCAAGAGAAAGGGACATTAGAAGAACACAAAGATATGTATGCCAAATATTACGCAGAAACAGAAGACAAGATATCTCATAGGATGTTCCCGAGAAAAAAACACGTCGCCCTGGCAAGGACTCGAACCTCAGACCTGTGGTAATCTACCCCAGCGCTCTATCGCTGAGCTAACGGAACTGATAGCCAAAAAAAAAAAATGCAAATAAACTTCTTCGTTCACATCTCCAAGGACCACCACTCCAAATGAAACTGTCTCTCCAGGATGGTATGTGTTTCATCTGCAAGTTGCACGCATCCCTTCATTTTAGACGACCGAAAATTATGGGCCAGTTGTGGGTGGCCTGCAAACTATCAAGTATCTCCCACGTTGTCTTATCTAGGACCAGCACTCTACCGCTGACCTAACGGGACCGATAGCCAAAGCAACACATTTTCCCCAAACAAACCTCCATAGCTCATTCTACGATCACACAGACATTAACTCTTATACACATTTCATCTTCCCACATAATCTTCCAACTAACCATGACGATGAAGGCAACCTGATTTCTCTCTCCCTCCCTCTGTCCCAAGCGAACAGATACCCCTCTTGACCAACTTGCGACCGCGGCCACCCGTGCCCTCAGTCGCAGTTCTCAAGCACGAGTAACGGCCATTGCCAAGGCTACCCCCACCCCCAAGATTTCCAGTCATAAATAGAAACAGTGCTACCCGATATAAAACAGGAACAAGAACCGAATAGCTCCTTGGAACACTCTAGGGATCCATCAATGTGGCGCAGTTCTCCTGCCCGCCCTCATACCGACTCCAATCGTTCTCGCAACTCTCCTGAATTAGAAAACGGTATTTGTTGGTATCACCGGAAATAGTGCCACACTGGATTTTCCCAGGAAACGGTGATGGATGCCGTTGCATCAATGTGTGCTTCCTACCCTTATTTATACGTCAATGATACCAGAATGCGTGAGGTTTTTAATGGATGCTGGTTCCATAATTAACATTTTACCCGCTACCCCACTGCAAAAACAGAATGACGAAAAATCGCATATTCCCCCCAATACAACTTCCGGCACTCAAACTTTAAACGTCTCATTTGGACTTAGGTGCAATTTCGTGTGGAAGTTTTTAATATGTGATGATCAATGTCCTATATTATGAGCCGACTTCCTGGCACACTATAAGCTATTAGGTAATTTAAGGAAATCGTGTTCGGTGGATGGTACCACAAATTTATCTGTTGAAACCTAAGGAAAAGTTCAATTCTCCCCACTCTTTCATTTATTTCTGATGCTTCCCCGATAGACCAATTACTAAACAAATATAGTACCATTTATAAACCAATCAATGTACGTGTTGATTCCTCCTTTCACTATTTTATTCTCATAGAGGGACCCCGGTCGCTGAGAGACCAAGGCGCCTTTCTCCAAAAATGTTAAAGGTGGCCAAGGACAGTATACAATCTATGCTGTCAGTAGGTAAATAAGAACAAGTAAATCATCCTATTTTCGCCAATTCATTTTGTTAAAAGGTCAGATGGCAGCTACCGCATTAGTTGTGACTATAAGCGACTTGATTGTGACTGTTATAGACAAATACCCATTACTTTATCTTATCCACTTGACGGCAAAACTCTAAAACTGAACTAAATTATTGACCTGAAGGATGCATTTTTTTTTTAATTCCCGTAGACCTTGCATCCATTGAGAAGACTAATGTGACGAATCTTCTAGGAATTTATGAATACAGGGTCTTAGCTCAAGGAATGTCAAACTCATCACAAAGATTTCAAAAGTACATCAATCATGTTTTGGGTGATTTGGATTTAGTTTTCTCATATGTTGACGAATTAATCATAGCCAGTGAAAACGAAACTCAGCACTTGCAACATCTCGAACAGCTCTTTTAACATTAGAATCACACGAACTACAGATGAACCTTACAAAGTGTATCTTTTCGGTAGACGCGCTGCATTTTCTTGGTTATAAAGTTGATTCACAAGGCATACCCTCCGAACATGATAATATCACTGCCATTAAAGATTATCCTGTCTCCAAAACGTTGCACGAATTGCAGAGATTTCTGGGTTTGGTGAATTCCTTACAGAGATTCATTCCACAAGCAACCATAACCTTGATTCTACTCACGCTATTATTGAAAGCAAATAAACGTCGCTAAATCCCTCAACACACGACACTCCCCTAAAGAAGTCCGTTCATTTAAATTCATTTTATAATACACAAATGACATTCATCATATTGCAGGGAAGGATAATCCTAACGCCGCCGCCACTAGAGCCCCCATCATCAATTGCAACATGCAATGTGCTATACACACACAAATAAATCATTCATGCCATGTAAAATATTCATCTGTTTCTTCCTCTTCTATCATTGTTTATACATTTGCAAGATCCCAATCAACAGATCTGCAACTTACTAAACTACACAGGGTCGGAGAGCCCCTGTGCTTCCAGGCCATGCTTTCGAGCTTGGTCTCGGGATCCCAGTGATGGACCCACGTTTCATCACCTGTCACTATGCGTGACTCGAATCCCGCCGGGTTTTGGTTGTACAGGAGCAGCAGCTCCTCCGAAATTTGACGACGTTGAAGTCGATCATGGGGCGTGAGGTTTCTAGGGACCCAACGGGCAGAGACCTTGGTCATGGCCAAATTGTCATTGATGATGTTCATAACACTTCCATGTCATATTCCAAGTTCTCACTCGATTTCTTCGACCTTCACCCGTCGATTTTCGAGGATCATCCTCTACACACGGGCCACATTGTCCTCGTTGGTCACGTCTGACAGGCGTCCTGGATGGGGGTCAGATCAAGGGACTCACGACCATGGCGGAACTCCCTATTCCAACGAGCAATGGTTGCATAGGAAGGGGCGGTGTCGGTGTACACTGCAACCATGCGTTCATGGATCTCTTTTGCATTCTTGCCTTCCTTGGTCAAAAATTTAATCACTGCACGGTGCTCAGCCTTCTCCATTGTTGAAAAATTTGTGACTGACGATCTGCGATCAGCTACTGCTTCTTAAATATACGAGGCAGGAGCGTGCGGCTGCAGGTCCTGACTTGTCCTAACACCCCCACAAACAGCCATCCCCCTTCCTCTGTTTTGCCCTAACGATTCGCAAAACTTATTGACCGCCCCTCGTAGCTAACTATTTGGCCACCTAAAATTCGGTTAATTTGCACTCTGTCTGTATTGTCACCCACGCACACAGCCTTCATCTCTTTCGCTGAGAAACGCAGGAAGGGTTGAACGCGACCCTATTCTACATATATTGTAATATCCATTATATATTATACTAGTGTGAAGTGTGGGGTCACCCTACGACACCTATATTATATATTAAACTAGCGTCAGGTTTATTGGGGTTAATCTTGGTCAATCGATTACAATTTGATCAATCTTGTGTTAACCTTGATTACATTGTTAATTGTTAGCTAATTTTGGTTCCGGCTCTCGAGTTTAAAAGGTGAGAAATAACTATTGCATACCTACTTGCGAAGTGTATTTGTTCCCGTTCCCATTTATTTTTTTTTGTGAATTGATTGTTGAGTTAGCGTGTTTAACTATTATTTTTATTCCTCCACGGAAATGAATTGTTGTCCTTCAAGGACTTATCTCGTGCCGTAAGTTGAAGGTATATTAAAAATAGTATTTTTATTCGCATTGCTGTGCTAGGAGTGCTGTAACTCTCGTCTCAATCACAGTGAGAGATTTAGGTGAAATCTCGACCCCAGAAGTTCTCTCACCAGTGCCCCTTCCCCCCTTTGTTCTTTGTTGTTCGTGTTTTCGTTTGTTAGCAAAACCATTCGCACTCCTGTTCATGCGTAAAGAAATCCATAATTCCACCATATTCATTGTCGTGCGTTAATTTAATTCTTGTATTGTGATCGTCGCCTAAAACCTGCATCGTGTCGTTTGAAATTTTCAAGACCCAAGGTGAGTCACTTGGACTCGGTGGCAAATATCTGATAGCCAACATCCAGGAAGAAGAGAAAGCCGAAAGATACAGAGATGAAAGAGAAAAGGAACGAGAGAATTCGCTCTCACGAACTGGAAATGTGCAGAGCTATGAACGTGACGCTCTCCATAAACTCAAGTGCTAGACTAGACGCACCGGTCTGCAACCATAAAACTCCTCGTCTTTAAAGAAGGAAGAGACTTCGGGTCTTATCTCACCAATTATTGCCCCTGCTGAGCTCTCAACTCAGGGATATTTTATCTCCCTCCCATCAGAGGCAATAATTGATTACTCATCGTTAAAAGCCAAGTTGCTCGCCGCTTATAACATGAACCCGGACTTATACCGAGCTAAATTTAGGCACTGTCGGACTCAACCAAACCAGACCTTCCGACAGTCCGGCTACTCCCTAAGGCGTCACTTTAATTTTGGGATTGACGCGTCCAAGGTGCCTCATGAATAGGACGCTCTGGTCGATTTCGTCAAGGACCAATTTCTTGCGTTGCTCCATTCGGAAATCAGATCCTTCGTGAAGGACCGGAGATGCCTTACTCTCAAGGAATGCATCGAGCAGGCAGACGTCTACGCGGATAGCTACAACTGCTATCCGAAAGAAATCAGAACCCCTATCTCATAAATCCAAAACAAGCAAGACTAAATTTGTTCCTAATAATGGGAATAAGTTCGTTAAGGTGAGTGGGCCCGCCAAACTCAAACCTCTCTTCTCATCGGGCCACTGTGTTGTTAAGTCCTTTGCTCTCAACCTCCCTGTTTCGTCGTTCTCAGAGAGGACAATCGTGTGCTATTCATGTGGAGTTTAGGATCACGTGAGAAACAATTGCCCTCAAAACCCGAAGTTTAGAAGCATCCCTCCTTCTTATCAGGTACACCAGGTCATTGCCACTTCTACGCCCCCACCGTCGCAAATGAAGACCCCTCTTCTTCAAACCCGCCGAATACTGCTGGACACCAAGTAAACTTTTTGTTCGATAAAAGTACTCCTATGGCCCTCCAATTAGAAACTGGACCAGTGAAAGGGTGTCGGATCTCCACCTCGTCCGTGATACAGGGTGCACGTGCATTATTGTATCCGATGAACTACCCCCCCCCCCTCCCCCTGTGGCTCCGGACCACGATAAGTTTGTCGTAATGCATGATTACTTGGGGAGGAGGCGGGGGCGCCAATAAATTCCCCATTGTTTACTGCTACATTGAGTGCGTATATTTTAATGGTTGGGCTACGGTCGTTGCAGCCCCCATAAAGTTTTGCGCTGTCCTAAATGGTCAGTCCCCCGCGGTTTTCTTACGCCCCCGTGGCTCAAACCGTTCCCGCGCGAAGGAACTACAAGCCGTATACTTCTGGAATCCCCGTGTGCCCCTCCCCCCCCGACTTTCAGAGTGCGATGAGCCATGATTGCCAAAAGCCAGAGGGAATGCGAGTCTCTTCGTCCCCTGTGGTCAAAAACCCAGAACAAAACGCGCGAAACCGTCAGAGGGAATAAAGGGATTTCCTTGCTCATCGAGGACATCCTCTCTCGCGTGTGCACTGAGAAAGACGACACCGAGTCCAGCAAACTATGTGTACCACGATCCCACGTCCCCCCAATCCTGTAAACGGCTCACGATAGCCTATTTGCTGTTCACTTCAGCCACACGAAGTCCGCTAAAAGGATCTTCAAATATTTGCATTTGCCTGGTGCGACCGACGAAATTCTGCGATATTGTCTTCGTGCGACATTTGCCAAAATACGGCAATAAAAGGACGAGTCAAACCAGTATCTTTGCAGAAGGATCCACTAATCTCTGAACCCTTCTTCCGAGTAGCTATCGACCTGATCGGACTGATCTACCCCCCTTCGAGCGAAGGCAATGGTTACGTTTTAACACTGGTCGATTTGCCACCAGATTCCCCGAGGTTGTGCCTCTCAAGAAAATCGACACCATCTCCCGCGCTGAACCCCTTATTTCCATCTTTTGCCGTGTGGACCTAACCAAAGAAATCCTCTCGGATCGTGGCCGTCAATTTACCTCCGAATTAATGGAGTACGTCGGTAAATTATTGATGATCAAGCCCCTGTTTACCACTCCTTTTCACCCGAGTGGGAATAGAATGTGCGAGAGGCCAAATGGAAGCTTCAAGGCCATTCTCAGGAAGTTGTAGGCAGATTAGCCCACTAAATGGCACCTCTTTCCTTCGGTAGCCATCTTTGTCTATCGTGAAATCCCCCATCGTACATTAGGATTCGCTCCCTTTGAACTTTTATATGGTAGGAACGTCAGAGGCTCCCTGAGTATCCTAAAGGGACTTTATTCCAATCAGAAATTGGATCAAAATATCCGACTTCTTACTCGTATCTACCAGAGTTAAGGAAGCTGGAAAAGTGCGCCGAAATTGCGTCTCAGAACGTCGACATCAATTTTGACACGTATAAGACATAATTTGATTGCAAGTCCAAAAGAAAGGAAATTTAATCGCGGAGAAGTTTTGCTTCTCCTCCCCACGGACAACAACAAGGCTACACCCCTAGAATACCCTAGCAAACGATTTGTGGCCCAAACAAGCACATTGGCTTCTGTGCACTCTTCACTTCTGGAATTACCTATGAAGTTGGCCATCGCCGGAGTGACACGGAGCCTTGTTGGACACATCAATCACGGAGAACCTTGTCTCCAGCGCACTCGTGCGCAATCTTAAGCTTCCCATCAGCAATTTTGATGGAGCAATTACCATGGTATCCAGTAAACTGGTAACCCACGTTAGGGAGTGTTGCTATCTCTACGTTAAAACCAAGGATTGAAACTAGGAGAAAATTAACTTCTTGGTACTGGACAACTGTTGCTTTATCATTATCCGCGGGATCCCATTCCTTGATCAGCATTCGTTGCTTATGCTTGAATTTGGTGGACATGTTTTTACGTGATGCGCGGGTCTTCTCGCATCTATCTCCTGAATGTCATCCCATTGCTACCAAGTACCGACAGTTCATCTGATCGAAGATTCCTCGTATGCTCGATGAAGGGGATATCGAACCTTTAGATTCGTTCGGGAGTACACAAGTGCATGTTGTGAATAACAGAGAAAAGAAAAGGTTGGTTGTCGACTACTTTCGAACTATCGATAGGTTTACCTAGCTCGATGCCCACCCACTGCCGAACATTGAATATCTTGGAATTCCACTGACAGGAGTGGCTCATTGAATCTAACGTTACGTTTAACCAAGGCGGAATCAATACCCCTTAAAAATCGTTTTCTTTCACTTTCTGCCAGATCCTCACCGCACTCAATATATCGGTAAAGGAGGCAAGAACATTTCAAAACGCTCCGAAGATAATCGAATAAGATCGAAAGCTTAGCAATTTAGTTTGTTTTTTACCAAACACATTCATTTAAAAATGAGATGAATACGGGACAAGTAATCCACCATCTACAATATGGAATAAATAAGATTTAGAAGAAGGCAAAATACACAATGGTCTTCAACAAAATTTGCATATATATATATATATATATATGCAAATTTTGTTGAAGACCATTGTGTGTATATATATATATATATATATATATATATATATATATATATATATATATATATATATATATATATATGGCCTAGCGACCATCTTCCGGGGTTCCTGAAGCTGTCCCCCGAAAGAAGGACAGCAACAAAGGAGCTTCGGCTCCTTCACCCACGACCCGAGGTGGAGCGGGTGGCTCGGAGACGGTTGTTCCTCGAAAAGAGGGGTCCCCGCCTAAGGTTTCGAGGCGGAGGGAGGAAAAGACTCGCATGACGAGCCCAACCTCCCCCAATAAGTCCTCGAAGGCGACAGCGCCTTCAGCGCTTTGGCCGGCCAACAGCGCCCGGGGTTCTGCCCCCGGCAAGCGTACGGGCATTCCCGTGAGGGTCTTCAGTTCAAGGAGGGCCCCCGCGTCTCCTCCGAGCTAGGCCATAGGGCATATTCCTTCAATGGAATTGCCGTGGACTCCGGGCCAACTGAGATGAGCTGCGGAGGCTCGTCTCGTCCCGTACCCCGTTAGCTATCTTTTTGCTAGGCGCGTGCCCCCTGCCTCCCCTCCTGGGGTATAAGGGTCTTGCGACCCCACCACCGCGGGATGGCTGGGCTGGGGGATGCGCGGGTTACACCCGGCATGATGTCTCCGTTCTTCCTTTCTCTTTAGATACCTCCTTTCAGGCAGTGGCTGTGCAGTTGCACCTGGATAGGAGGTATACTATCATTTCTGCGTACATTCCACCGTCAGCTGGCTTCGACATAGGGAACAACCGCCGCGTCGTGGCACGGTTGCCGAGGCCTTATCTCTTGCTTGGAGATCTGAACGGCAGGCATCCTCTCTGGGGAGATTACTCTATAAATCCCAGGTGACAAGTCCTTGCTGATCTGATCGAAGAGCTTGAGATGGGTGTCCTAAAGGTGGATGAGTTTAAGCATTACTGTCCGAGAACCGCTTCATTTTCTTGCCTTGACCTATCTTTGTGCTTTTCGGATGAACAGCCTGATTTTGATTAAGGGGGGGCGATGACCTCCATGATAGTGATTACTTCCCCATTCAAATATCATTTTCAGGGCAACTGCCGCCTGAGAGCCCACCCCGGTGGTGCTTGGCGCGGGCGCGGTGGCCTGCATTTCAGTAAATGACTGAATTCTCTATCTCAGTCGAGGAGTTTAGGTCGGTAGATGAGGCGTTGAGTTCTTCTCCGGCAACCTCATCGCCGTTGGCCTGACTACTATTCCTAGGACGTCTGGCCGTTTTGCACGCCGACCACTCCCATGGTGGTCGGCCCAGTGTGAGACGGCCCTCAAACAGAAGCGTTATGCCTACATGCGCTAGAAGCGCCTCCCGAACGATTTCACTGTCGCTGAATTTCGTCGGGCTAGGGCTAGGTTCCGGTATATTTCGAAACACGCCCGCCGCTCTTCTTAGCGGGCATACGTGTTTTCACTTAACGGGAAGACCCCTTTAGCTGAGGTGTGGAAGCGAGTCAAAAGGATTCGGGGCAAGTTCTCGCAGGACCCCCCTCCCGTTCTCCAGGAGAATGGGACCGCAATCTCGGACCCCGCGTCCGTGGCGGAATCCTTAGTGACCGCTTTTTCCGCATTCTCTAGCCGTGATGCTCCTCCGCCAGCATTCAATGCACGTCGTTTTCGCGGAAGGCCGCCGGGGGGACTTTACCTCCATAGGCGGAGAACCCTTCAACGACAAGTTTACTGTGAGCGAGTTGCGTTCCGCTAGCGCTTCGTGCGTGGACACCGCCCATGGTCCGGACGATGTCCCGTACGCCATGCTTCGACACCTAGGTGAGCGAGGCATGGCCTTTCTGTTAGATTTGTTAAACAGGATCTGGGTGGAAGGTCTTCTCCCAGACTCCTGGCGAATCGCTACTGTGCTTGCCTTTCGCAAACCGGGGAGAGATCACTCTACTCCGACCGGTTTCCGCCCAATCTCTCTAACCTCTTGCGTGTGCAAGTTGATGGAGAAATTGGTAAATGTTAGATTAGCCTATTTCCTGGACAGCGAAGGCCATCTGTCTTCTGCACAGTGCGGCTTCCGTAAGTCCACTCCACGTCGGATGCTCTGCTCCAACTGGAAAATGCCGTCTGCAAGGCTTTCCTTCGTAGACAGCACTACGTCACGGTGTTTTTTGATATGGAGAAGGTCTATGATACCGCATGGCAATACGGTATCATGGAGACTCTCCACACGATGGGGGCGATGGGACACCTCCCAATGTTTATATCTGAATTTTTGCGAGATCGTCGATTCCGCGTACGGGTGGGGGGAGCCCTCTCCGGCCCGAAGGAGCAGGAAGAGGGTGTCCCGTAGGGAAGTGTCCTCAGTGTCACACTCTTTGCCCTGAGCATCAACGGCATCACCTCGGTGCTGCCGGAAGATGTTCTCGCTACGCTCTACGTGGACGACCTTTCGATCTCTTTTGGCGTGGCCCAGATGCCAACTCTGGAGCGTCGACTCCAACAGGCATTGAACCGCGTCTCTAGCTATGCCGAAGAGCACAGGTTTCGGTTTTCTTTGGCCAAGAATAAGGTGGTGCACTTCTGCCGCCATCCACGCTTCACCCCGACCCAGATTTGTTTCTTAATGGGGTGCGCCTGGATGTGGTTGAGTCGCACCGTTTCCTTGGTCTTGTATTCGACCGACGCCTCACCTGGGAGGGTCATATTCGCACCCTTAGGGTCTCTTGTACCCGCGCCATGGACATTCTCCGTTCCGTGACGTTCAGCGCTTGGGGCGCTGATAGGGCTACTGCCTTACTTTTTTATCGATCCTTTGTTCGCTCGAAGCTCGACTACGGATGCGAGTTTTATGCATCCGCAGCAGAGCGTTTATTGCGGAAGGTGGATTCGATCCACCACACCGGCCTTCGCCTTGCGACCGGTGCCTTCCACACTTGCCCCATTGAGAGCCTGTTGGTCGATCCTGGGGAGATGCCACTCGCTCTGCGCCGCGTGCAGTGCATCACTCGCCTGTACGCGCGAGCCCGGCGCCTCCCTCAGTCGCCAACAGCTCTCACTGCATCCGCAGCTGATCTCGATGGTGCCTATGCCCCGGAAAGACGCCAGTCATACCCTAAGCCCTTTGGGTTTAGGGCCAGGAAACTCCTTCGAGAGATAGATATAGCTCTCGGGCCGGTGGCGCCCCTGGTTCTGCCCAGCACGCCACCCTGGAGGGTACCACATTTGGCTATTTGTCGCCAAGCCTCTGCTCCCAAAGCTTGTACTGCGCGGGGAGTATTGCGTTCGACCTATTTGGAGCACACATCTTGTCACGCTGGTACCGTGCCAGTGTATACGGATGGCTCCAAGTCCCAAGAGGGGGTCGGCTTCCCCGCCGTATCCCCTCTGTTTGAAGTCAGCGGGGCTCTACCAGGTGCTGCGTCTGTCTTCACGGCCGAGCCGGTGGGAATACACCACTGGGCACGGGAGATTACGCGACGTGCTCGGTTCGGAGACCGGATTGTGATCTATAGCGACTCACAAAACGCCCTGAGTGCTCTCGGGGCATTGGAATCTCCGCATCCCCTGGTTCGCGAAATCCGTGACGCAACGGTTTTGGCCTTCCGTGCAGATATCGAGATTATCTTCTGCTGGGTTCCTGGACATGTAGGAATTGCGGGGAATGAGCGTGCCGATGAGGGCGCTAAAGAGTCCGCGAGGACTCTGCGACCGGACCAGCGTTTCGCTCTTCCTCACACTGACTACATGGCATGAATACGGGCAGCTCTTCGGACTGCTTGGCAAAGAAGATGGGAGACAGTCGAAGGGAACTTAAAGTCTCGTTCTATTGCGCCGCAACTGTTCCCATGGACCTATCCCCCAATGCCGCGGCGGCTTCAGGCTGCTTTCTGTCGTCTCCGAATCGGGCACACTCGTGTGACGCATCGCTATTTGATGGAGCCTTCGCCTGCGCCCTATTGCAACGACTGCGTCGTCCCCCAGAAAGTTCAGCACATTCTTGTCCAGTGTTCCAGTCTGGATGATCTTCGCGCACGACACCTGTCCCGGTACGGGGATGGGCGGGGTCGCTACCGCCTGTCCCTCGTACTCGGGACAGTGCGTGCACTTTGACTGGTGGACTTGTTGACTTTTTGGGGGAGGCCGGCCTTCTCCCTTTCATTTAACCAGGTTTAATTGTTTTTGTTGTTTTTGTTATTGCTTTGTTATTGTTATTTCTTTTTATGTTGTTTCCTGTTCAATTTTTTAAAGTAGCTGTTTGTTTACGGCGACTTATGCCTAAGTCGGCAGTCGCCAGATAGCCCCTTAAATATAAAAAAAAAAATCTCTAACCTCTTGCGTGTGCAAGTTGATGGAGAAATTGTTAAATGTTAGATTAGCCTTTTTCCTGGACAGCGGAGGCCATCTGTCTTCCGCACAGTGCGGCTTCCGCAAGTTCCACTCCACGTCGGATGCTCTGCTCCGACTGGAAAATGCCGTCTGCGAGGCTTTCCTTCGTAGACAGCACTACACCACGGTCTTTTTCGATCTGGAGAAGGCCTATGATACCGCATGGCGATACGGTATCATGGAGACTCTCCACACGATGGGGGCGAGGGGACGCCTCCCAATGTTTATATCTTAATTTTTGCAAGATCTTCGATTCGCGTACGGGTGGGGGGAGCCCTCTCCGGCCCAAAGGAGCAGGAAGAGAGTGTCCTGCAGGGAAGTGTCCTCAGTGTCACACTCTTTGCCCTGAGCATCAACGGCATCACCTCGGTGCTGCCGGAAGATGTTCTCGCTACGCTCTACGTGGACGACCTTTCGATCTCTTTTGGCGCGGCCCAGATGCCAACTCTGGAGCGTCGACTGCAACAGGCATTGAACCGCGTCTCTCGCTATGCCGAAGAGCACAGGTTTCGGTTTTCTTTGGCCAAGAATAAGGTGGTGCACTTCTGCCGCCATCCACGGCTTCACCCCGACCCAGATTTGTTTCTTAATGGGGTGCGCCTGGATGTGGTTGAGTCGCACCGTTTCCTTGGTCTTGTATTCGACCGACGCCTCACCTGGGAGGCTCATATACGCAGCCTTAGGGTCTCTTGTACCCGCGCCATGGACATTCTCCGTTCCGTGACGTTCAGCGCTTGGGGCGCTGATAGGGCTACTGCCTTACTTTTTTATCGATCCTTTGTTCGCTCGAAGCTCGACTACGGATGCGAGTTTTATGCATCCGCAGCCGAGCGTTTATTGTGGAAGGTGGATTCGATCCACCACACCGGCCTTCGCCTTGCGACCGGTGCCTTCCGCACTTGCCCCATTGAGAGCCTGTTGGTCGATGCTGGGGAGATGCCACTCGCTCTGCGCCGCGTGCAGTGCATCACTCGCCTCTAAGCTTTTAGTTCACCGCTGTCATCTTTCAGTTCCATTTTTTCTTTTGGGGGGAATTCCTTTGAGCCTTTTGATCTTAGCCATACCCACTTTCTCTCACCTTTCAATCTCTATCAATTTTACGCCCAGCCCAAGGTGGAGCCGTAATGCCAAAGGGCTGCCTGTCTACAGGGCGGAAAGGTGTGGTCCTAAATGCGGGCAGCTGGTTTTGCCGGCCCCGTGTTCACCCATCGCAGAGCGGGCTACTGCTGGATGTGATAAGCGTTTGCGTCCCGTGGCACTAATAGGGTCACCATGCCCGATGATGAGAATTTAAAAAATAAAACTCTCCCCTCACCATCGACGGGGCCGCATTCGGGCTGCTCCACCGAACAAAAGGAAGTCCTCCCCCTCTCCCGTGCTTTCGCAGGGGACCCTCCAAAACTTCAATCGGAGAGGAGGCTTACTCCTATTCTTTGCCTACGAGTGTAGGGGACTGCCCTTCACCACGTTCTCTGGAGCCGCCCTTGGGCGACTCCCTTTCTCCAGCAGCAGTCACCCTTTTACTTTCTAAGGAGACTGTCAAGAAAGGCTGGCGGCCCATGATGGACCGCTCTCCGTAGGAGCGGCACAAAGGGCCATCCTCCTTAGGGGAAGGAGGGAAGACAGGGCCCGTCGGCCCCTTTAGTCTAAAGACCTGCAGGCTCGAATATTGAGTTTAGAGGGGGTCACCGTACCTGCTCCCCACTCTGCCCCGACCAAAGACGTTCTGACCAATGGGGGCTGTGATGTACTGGGGTGGAATGGGATAGTCACATGGAGGCTCTCCCCTGAGATGGACATGGTCCCTGAGGCAACCTAGCCCCAGAGAGTAGGACCTTGGCTCGGTGCCGAACCCGAGTCCGCCCTTGTGCAAGCTCCTCCTCAGACGGCTCGGTTCTCCAAGACTTTAAAAGGAGACAATGGATCTCCTCCCGCGGCTGGTGCCCTTGTGGCAGCCAAGACCTTCTCTATCTCGGAGAAGGATCTGCTGAGGCCGGCTAATCTTGCCTGGGGGTTCCTGCCAGTGGAGGGGAGAAGCGGGTTCATTCCCCACCTTCCTCTCCTAAAAGAAAAAAAAAGGCTGGGAGCTCCTATCCATCTGTGGGGGCCGCGGGGACAGATGGGTCTGCTGCCATTTCGGTAATCGACCAAGCCAAGATCGGCACATCCTGCCCCTCTGCCCCCGCGGGTGCAGAGCCCATGACTGACCAAACGTGCACAGGGCGGAGCTCCTATAACATCGGGCCCCTCATCCAGAGATTACCCGGCGGTTTCAAGCCCGCTGGCTTCAAACGCTTCCTCGTTATTCCTTCTGATGGCACCATGTTGACTAAGGGCAACATGATCCATCAGAGGAGAGCTTCAGCTAGTGTGATTATTAGAGAGCCGAAGGTGACCTGTTTCTCGGATGGGAGCCTTCTGGCGAATGCGACGGATCCCTCTGAGGCAGCCAAGATTTGTGCTCTTCGGAAACTTACTGGCACCCCGGTGAGTGTGACGCCGCACTCTACCATGACCTTTGTGAAAGTAGTTTATGCGAGGGAGCTCCATAGAGGACATCACCTTAGAGCTTCCGACCATGGGGCCTCGAGACCCACCCCTACACTCGTTGACTACTCCATTGAGGACATCACCCTAGAGCTGGCCGACCATGGGGCGTTCAAGGTCAAACATGTGATGAGAAAACAGGGAGGGGTCTCGAGACCCACCCCTACACTCTTCGTCACGTTCGACTGTGACAAGCTCCCTGAGTTGGTGCGTGCCGGTTGGTACCGCTACCGCGTGAAGGCATTCGTGCCACTTCCGCGGAGGTGCTATTACTGTCACCGCTTCGGCCATACGAATCGCCTATGTAGACAGGCAAAGTCGGGGTCACCCGAAGTCTGTGTAAATTGCTCCGAGGTCGAACACGATAAGTCCAAATCGTGTGTAGCCAACTGTGTCAATTGCGGAGAGGCGCGAGCCGCTTCTTAGAAGCAATGTGGTGCATATTTCCTTAAGAAAGAAATCCTGGCCGTTCAGGCTCATGATCGACTCTCATTCCGCGAGAATAAGGACTTGGTCCTGGCGCACCCGGCTCTGCCTGGGACGTCTTACGCCTCAATACTTAGAAAGACACCCTCACCTCCTGCCGAATGGGCGCGGAAACAACCGTACTCGTTGGCCTGGATGGGCCAGGAGCAGAGGGTGCCTTTCTAGCTATTGAGGCATATGACGTCCCAGGCAGAGCCGGGCTCGCCAGGACCAAGTCCTTAGCCTCGCGGAATGAGAGTCGATCCTGGGCCTGAACGGCCAGGATTTCTTTCTCAAGGAGATATGCACCACATTGCTTCGAAGAAGCAGGGTGCGGCTCTCCGCAATTGACACACTTGGCCACACACGATTTGGACTTATCGTGTGCGACCTTGGAGCAATTTACACATACTTCGGGTGACCCCGACTTTGCACGTCTACATGAGCGATTCGTATGGCCGAAGCGGTGACAGTAATAGCACCGCCGCGGCAGTGGCACGAATGCCTTCACGCGGTAACGGTACCAACCTGCAGGCACCGACTCAGGGAGCTTGTCACAGTCGAACCTGACGAAGAGTGTAGGGGTGGGTCTCGAGGCCCCTCCCTGTTTTCTCATCACACGTTCGACCTTGACCGCCCCATGGTCGGCCAGCTCTAGGGTGATGTCCTCAATGGAGTAGTCAACGAGTTCCCTCGCATAAACTACTCCTTTCACAAAGTTCATGGTAGAGTGCGGCGTCACACTCACCGGGGTGCCATGAAGTGTCCGAAGAGCACTTATCTTGGCCGCCTCGGCGGGATTCGCCGCATTCGCCAGAAGGCTCCCGTCCGAGAAACGGGTTACCTTCGGCTCTCTACCAATTGCTAACAACAAAGAAAAAACATTTACCAAGTATACATTAAGTACATAAAGAATAAAATACAAATAAATGAATCCAAGGCTTGACCGTCATATATAAACATATGTGAAGATATGTGTGTGTGTGTGTGTGTATATATATATATATATATATATATATATAACATCAACGAAAACCAACAAGGACACAAACATGAAAGAGATTTGCCTGACCTCCAAGACCTTTGCAAATTTTGCAACCCTAAAACTTCCTTAATTTTCACTACTATTCCACAACTCACTTCTCTTGCACAACACTTCCCCACAAGCCAAGACACGAAATTCATTCTTTGCTGCTCGCCAAACAATTACTTCACCCCTAAAGGAGGCAACGAGAATCAAAAATTTCCATCAATGCCGCCTCAAAAATAACCAACACTTCCGTCAAAATGTGTAGACGAATATTTTAAATAAGACCAAATAAAATGGATTTTCCTCAGTTGACTTTCAATCTTCAGCCTGGTATAAAAAAAACAAAAACAAAACTGACGACAGTTAGAATGTGCTAAAATAAAATTGGCAAAGACGAAATATAACCTGGCCTTTAATTATATACAGTACTGGCACAATTATTATGGATTTTTGAAAAAAACCCAATTTTTCTACAAAAGTGGCATGTAAAACAATTTTAGTCACTAATAGTTCATTTATTTTACTGCACCAGTACAAAACAAGTATTTAATAGTTATTTTAACTGGGTTTTATAGTCTTATATGGCAGTGTCAGGCAATACAGAGAAAATGTATGGCAACACTGACACAATCACGGCATCGTCTTGTGAGAGCTCAGTAGTAGTCTTGCATTTGCATGCGATGGTGTGTGTTTGTTGCGTTTCCGACCTTTTATTTGGCTGTGATTACTTTAGTTCTGTGTATTCGTTTATTTATTTTTAAAACCAACACCGTTTTTTCAGTTTTCAGAATAGTTTATGCAATTGAGTAGAGATGGGCAAAGTTAGTGATTTGAGTCCTCGAAAGGTTGGACAGATTAGTGTTTTATTAAAAGAAAGTACATTCAAACAAAAAGAAATAGCTAATAAACTTGGAGTTTCAACTCAAACGGTCAGTAATATTAAGAAGAAATTGGAATATGGCCATAGTTTGGAATCAAATAGAGTGAGAAAATGTGGTAGACACAAGAAAACAACACCGAGGACGGACAGGAAAATAATTAAGATGGCAATAAACAACAGAAGAGCAGATCGTCCCAGAAAAAAGCCACGACTCACTGACAAGATGAAGCAGGTTCGTAAGGCCTGGGAACAGGCTCACGTTGATTGGACTTCTGAGCAATGGAAGCAGGTAAGAACATACAGTATTTAATTACTCTATTACACTATTACTCGATATTCTATTGCTTCCATTACTTTATTTAGCTGTCCGACGCGCTATTTTGTGCGCTGTATTGTTGTAGGTTGTGTTTTCTGACGAGTCCACCATTGCTGCCCTCGCTATTCTATTGCTTCTATTACTTTCTTTAGCTGTTCAGCGCGTTATTTTGTGCTTCGTATTGTTGCAGGTTGTGTTTTCTGATGAGTCCACCATTGCTGTGCTTGACAACCGTGTGCAGAGTGTTAGAAGGCGAGCAGGTGAGCAATTTAAACCGGAATGTCAAAAGAAGACAGTGAAATTCCCTCAGGTCATGGTATGGGGGGGATGCGATTTCTGTGCATGGAACAAGCCGTTTGCAGATTGTGGACGGTACCATGAATCAGTTTAAGTACAGAGAAGTACTAGAAAGACGTTTGCTACCTCAAACAAGGGAATGGTTTGTGGGTAGACCTTGGATTTTTCCACAGGACTCTGCCCCGTGTCACATGGCGAGGTCAGTGAAGACCTGGTTTGAAGAAAAAGGTGTAGAAGTGCTTTCATGGTCTGGAAATTGCCCAGATATGAACCCCATTGAGAGTTTGTGGTCTCTATTAAAAAATGAAATACATGAAGTTCCCATTATGACCAAAACACAACTCATACAACGTCTTATCCAAGCCTGGTTTCATTCAGAAAGAATTAGGCATGCCCAGTCGTGTTAAAGCACTAAATATTAAAATAGTTGTTTAATATTGACGTGTGAGCTATTAGTGAATAAAATAGTTTTACATGAACTTTTGTTGTTTTACATGACACTTTTGTAAAAAAAAGTAGGTTTTTTTTTTAAAAATCCATAATAATTGTGCCAGTACTGTATATGTATATATATATATATATATATATATATATATATATATATATATATATATACATATATAAATACATACAGGTGTTTGATGTAGTCTGGGCTTTGGTTGCAACTGGTGCATGTTGATGTCGAGGGCGAGGTGGAGTGGCCAGACCTGAGCTTTTAGATAGGATTACTCGGTGTTCTATGTAGTGATTTCTCTGATTGGTTAATTAAGGGTGGGCCTCGTTTGGATGTTGGTGGTGGCAGTGTGTTCAGTTATCTATGGGTAAATGTAGTGTGGATATATTTGATTAAATTGTGGGTTGGTGGTGGGAGAGGGAAGGGTAAATATGTAGATTATCGGCGCGAACGATGCGACGTACTATTTCGTCCGTGTTCCAAAATGTTTCACGTTTTTGGAGTACATTTAAGTTGACGGCTCGTGTGGGGGCAAACACAATGGGGGGACTACACTACGATGATCCTGAGTTTCATTAAATTGGCGAGGGGTCTGGGGGGCACAGCCCCCCAGTATATAATCCTAATTGTTTATAGAATAATAATTCGAAAAGGACTCAAACGCGCATGAATATTCCGACACGAGTGAACGATAATATTTACACACAATTTTTTTTTTCGGCCGGGCCGCTAATCTACATATTTACCGAGGGAAGTCTTGTACAAGTGATGGAAGTAAGTGTGCTGGGGATTTTTTTTTTGTGCCTGAGTGGTAGGGACTCTGCGTTCAGGTGGTGGCTGGAGTGGGGACAGGTCAATGCTCGGATGATGTTTTGGGTTCCAATCATGTCTAGGTTTATTTTGTAGGTGTGCTGCATGTACATCGTGATTGTTGTGGGCATTGTTATGTGTGGCCTGGAAATTGTTCGTTAGAGATTTAGCTGGGGATATGTGCTATGCTGGTGCTACGTAGTGGTGCGGATGAAGTGTTTGTATAGAGTTGGTGTGAGGCTCTTTCTGCTGTCCAAATGTAATGTTTGAGGGCATTGATTTTATTTGTTGTGTCGGTTTTAAATGTCATGTGGGTGGTCTAGTGTGAGTTCTAGAAGGGTTTTGTTTATTTGCAGGGGTTGTCCGTTTAGAGGTGTTAGTTAGATTCGATTTACTGAAAATTGTTCGAAAACAACTATTTGAATTGGCAACTGTTCGAAATACAGAATATTAAAACAGTTTATTCAGAAACAATTACAAAATATTAAGGCAGTTAAGCAGGTAATTTTTATTCACATATCATTAAAACATTTAAATTAGCGTTCTTATAGCGTGCAAGTAATCAACAACTGAAGCATATTTGTTAAAGGATGCCACTAATTTTTTAGTCTTTCGTTAACGTCACGATATTTCTTTAAACTCTTTTTTTCGCATCCTGAAATTACCTTTGCAATATTATTTTTTTGTAAGTCCCAGACGCCCTATCCATACATCTTTAAAATAATCGAATGATTCGATTACTTTATCTTCGGGAACGAAGGCAAGGGCTATAAGAATTCGAATGTTTAAGGCAAATTCAATATCAGTGTATTTCGGTATACGCACTGCCTTAAGTGAAAAAGACATCCATATTGCGCAGCTGTTCTGAATTCTTTGACAGCAGTTATAGATGCCAGCTCAAAATCTGACGTTATTGACCTAACATTTAAATTTACATGACTTAATTTTAGCAAACATTTTTATGTAAGTGTCAGCCTTCCTATCTGGGAGTAAGACATACACTAACGAAATAGTGAAGTTATTTATGACACCATGTATTGAATACAATTGTTCAAATAATTTAGGTACAGTTTTAAAAGTCCCATCCACATGTAAATGTTCGCATGATGCAAGCAAGTTTAAATTATTCTGAGTTGAAAAAATTAGTAACCTGTCGTCGCAATGGCCTGAATCATATTAGCAAAAGTCGAACACCTTTTAGTTTTTGTTTGCTCATCATTGAAAATAATTTCTCTCCTATGGGTGGGATTAGCTAAACGTACTCTCCTTTTGTCTTACATTTTGAATAGTCCTTTTATAGAATTTGATGCTGGTAAAACTTGAGCTGTGCTTTCATTTAATTGAGAGGCAGCATTAGAGATACCATATTGAGGAAAATTACGGGTTTCTTGCGCATCTTGCTTCATTTTATTCATAATATTACGCATTTGTAACTTTTATCACTTCACCATCAATTGTGATTGCTCGACATTTACAATATGAAGCAAACTTATTGCACTTCCAATATATTTTGTTATCTACCTGCTTATCTTTGACAAACAGGTAACCAGCAATTGTGAGCATAGGTTTGCCCTGTTTACTTGTAATAAATTCGGGCATCTTTGAAGGGTTCTTATGGGCGAGTACTGTTTTATTTATCTTGAAGTTTCAAATATCTTTCATTTCTAATAGTTGCCAATTCGCACAATTTTGGAAAACTGTTTTATTTACATTGAATTTTCGAATATCTTTCATTTCAAATAGTTGAAAGACTTAAAAAATTAGGGGCATCCTTTAACAAATATATTTCAGTCGTTGATTACTTTAATATTTTGTAATTGTTTTGGAATAAACTGTTTTAGTATTCTGCTTTTCGAACAATTTTACAATCGAATAATTGCATTTCGAATAAATTTTTTGAACAATTTTTGAATTTTTGCGACATGGTTAAATTCGTGGTGTGAAAAGCGTTACTGTTGATTTGTTAGCCGTCTATTGTAGCAAAACTTGTACGTAAAGGCTGGTTGAAGTCATCGAATATGTGTTATGTGAGGAGGGTCATGGTTGTGTGTGCTTTTACGGAAACCGTGTTGTGTCTAAGACAGAAGAGGTATACGAGTATTTTAATAGTGTACACAGAATAAGGTTGAGCGATGAGAATTAGGCTTGGGTTGAGTGTGGCTATGATGTGGGCTAGTTTCCATAATGAAGGGTTATGTTGGTGATCCAGGAATGGTTACAAATTCCTATGATGGCAGAAAGTGCTGTGTTACCTAGGTGCTGGAGATGGGTGTTAGATATGTCACCTGGACCAGGGTTTTAGTTTTCGAGCGATTTGTTGGACATTTGCTGTGGTAAATGGGAATGCTTCTGGGTTTTGTTACTTGTCTGCGCGTTGGGGGAAGCTAATGTTCGAGTAGGTTTCATGAGAATGTTAAGTGTCTAGTTGTTACAATTTGGTTATTTCTGGTAACTTAAGGGCTGTGTTATACCCCCCTCCCCATATTCCCAAGTAGCATGGCGGTAATGGCAAGAGAAAAGAAAGAAGAAATAATTACGTAGCAAAGGATAACCACCGGGTGCGAAAAAACATTTCTGAAAGTGAATCCCAATTATGACAAAATAGCCCGATTTGACTACGTATATTAAGATAATCGATATCGACCCCTTTTTTTATCTCTATGGCGTCCATCTGGAGGGCGCCACCAAGGGCATGAGTGCCATTTGACTCGATATCGACAACCTAATCGATTAATCACCGAAATAAAATTTACTGACCATGAGAAAAGATGAAGGGAAAGAACTTCAAAAGAGAAGGGTGAATAAGACTTAGGCAACAAGAAAAGATATACAACTAAATTAATTTTATATTAGAAGGTAAAACAAGACAAAGAGACCAAGCTCCTCCATCAATCCTCGGATTGAGGGGAAGGGGGGTCTCGTTTACTCTCACACACACTTTTCTTCTATTCTATTCCTAAGCAAAGGAGCGTTATATAAATTAGCCGAATTTCCGTTGCCCTCGAGCCACATAAATACAAGGATGTGGGCATTCACCTGAGAAAATTTGGTGAACAATCCTTCGGGTGCGATGGAGGGAATTCCTGGAGAGTTGCGTGTCCCCACGGTCCAAGTTGATCACTTAGACTGCTTCCGTGTATTTTCACTTCTCCGAACATCTCTACTTTCTTTACGCACTTTGAAACTTTCTGGCAAAAATGCCCGCTTAGCTTTCGATTATTATTTTCTTTAATAATACTAATAATGGAGGGGACACAGTATAGTATAGCAGTTATTAAGAAGCAATTTGGCGTGGTCAAAATGGTTGGCTTTGTGTTTGATAGGTCATAAAAGGATGGGTAGGTTTTGGTAGCGTTGATGCACGACGACCCTACCTTATAGTTGGGTCAAGTTAGCCCCAAGATATCACATGATGAGTGGATACTCATAGTCCCTGCTTTACCTCAAGAACAAAGGGGATTTCTGAATGTGAAAAACTCGAGAATTGCACCTTAGATCAGCGGTTTCCTCGCGTATTCCACCAGACAATGATCAAAGCCAACCACCGAAGAGAAATGAGTAAAGAAGAAACTAAGTCAGGGGAGAAGTAGAAGGCAGATAACCCGAGTAGTTTTAAGGAGAAACGTTTTGAGGACACTTGGGGGAAAAGAACAGATTTGGAATCGAGATGCTATTGTCTATGACTGATCTTCCTAAACACGAAATGAACAATACCGTAAATTTCAATGTACTCCTATAATAAACACCCCTTACTTCTCCACCCTTTCCTCCTTTCCGTGTACATTAATTACATCCCTAATGCCGAGGGCGTTGCAGCCGATTTCCTTTCCATTTTAGTTCGTTCACCTCATTAAGTGTTCCATTATGACTCCGAGGCCTCGAAATGGGCCTTTCATTTGGAAATTTCCTCGGCTAATCCTTCCTGGGAACGAGCTGGGGCGTCGGCATCCGCAAGACGCGAAACCTCAGGCCGATTGACGAACGACGTGGAAGACCAGGACAGCAGTAAACTCTTAAGTGACAGTAAAAGTTCGAGCTATTATCTTTTATACATACTTTTACGATTTTAATAATGTAGTACAAGGATTTAAGACATTTTGAAGGTCGATGGAAGGGGCGGAAGTGTGGCTTTGGCCGAGAGAGCTAACGAAGTTTAACAAAGAACTGCGAGTGACACACAAATACACACACACACATGCATATAGCGTTGACGCGACTCACTGACAAATTGGATTTTTTTATATTTTAAATAGGAGACCAACAAGTACATAAGAAAAGAATGAGTTTGAAAAAGGTAGTGTGAGGTGGAAATGTGTGGGAAGTGCATTTATACCCTGATAGAGATCTTGGGGCATTACACTGTGTAACACGATTTTTGTTACAAAGCAGAAAAATAGGTGAGTCTAGATGATTTTTAGGCGCTGATTACAAATTTGTCGTTAGAATTTGCATATCACGACTAGTTTTTGTGTAATTTGAATTTTCCTTTTCAAGCCATTTCACACTTTTGCTCAATATTGTACCTTTTTTTTAATTTTAAGAGCTCATCTGGCGACTGCCTACTTGGGCATTAGTTACCGTATTAAAACTGCCTAGTACTAGGCTACTTTAAAATAAGATTAAAAAAAAAGGCAACGAGCAGGAAGCAAGTTCCGGCGTCGGGGTGAGGTGCGCCTACCCCCGCCGCAGGAACGTGCGACCTACTAAAATAACCCCCCCCCCCAAAAAAAAACTAGTTAAATAAAGGGGAGAAGGCTGGCCTCCTCCAAAAAGTCTAAAAGTCAACAGGTCGGTGTACACGAATCCGTCATAAGTACAAGGGACAGGCGGTAGCGACACCGCCCATCCCGGTATCGAGACAGGTAACGTGCCCGAAGATCACCCAGACTAGGACATTCGACAAGAATGTGCCGAACAGTCTGGGGGACGACGCAGTCGTCACAATTGGGGCAGGCGAGCGCTCCATCAAATGGCAATGCGTCACACAAGTGTGCCCGATTCGGAGAACACAGAAAGCGACCTGAAGCAATCGCGGCATTGGGGAAACAGTCGCAGCGCAATGGCATGCAACTTTAAGTTCCCCTGGACCGTCGCCCATCTTCTTTACCAAGCAGTCCGAAGAGCTGCCCGAATTCCTGCTATGTAGTATGGGGGGAAAGAGCGAAACGCTGGTCCGGTCGCCGGGTCCTCGCGGAGTCTTTGGCGCCCTCGTCGGCGCGCTAATTCACCGCAATTCCGAGAGCTATATCTAGCTCTCGAAGGAGTTTCATAGACCTAAACCCAAAGGGCTTAGGGTATGACTTGCGTCTCTCGGCAGGAGGGGCACCGTCGAGATCAGCTGCGGATGCTTTCAGAGCAGTTGGCTACAAAGGGAGACGCTGCGCTCGTGCGTACAGTCGAGTAATGCACTGTGCACGGCGCATAGATAATGGCATCTCTTCAGCATCGACCAGAAGGCTCTCAATAGGGAAAGTGCGGAAGGCACCGGTGGGCAAGCGAAGGCCGGTGTGGTGGAACGAGTCCAACGTCGGCAATAGACGTTCGGCTGAGGATGCATAAAACTCACATCCGTAGTCGAGCTTTGAACGGAAAAAGGATCGATAAAAAGGTAAGGCAGTAGACCTATCAGCGCTCCAAGCGCTGAACGTCACGGAAAGAAGAATATCCATGGCGTGGGTACAAGAGACCCTAAGGCTGCGAATATGAGCCTCCCAGGTGAGGCGTCGGTCAAATACAGGACCAAGGAAAAGGTGCAATTCAACCACTTGCAGGCGCACACCATTACGAAACAAGTCTGGGTCGTGGTGGAGCCGTGGATGGCGGCAGAAGTGCACCACCTTAGACTTGGCAAAAGGAAACCGAAGCCTGTGCGCTTCGGCATAGCGAGAGACGCGGTTGGCATCTGGGCCGAGCCGAAAGAGATCGAAAGTTCGTCCACGTAGAGCGTAAAAAGAATATCTTCTGGCAGAACCGAGGTAATGCCGTACGCGGAACCGGCGATCTCGCAAAAATTCAGATATAAAGACCGGGAGAGGTCGCCTCAACCCCATCATGTGGAGGGTCTCTATGATACCGTATCGCCATGCGGTATCATAAATCTTCTACAGATGGAAAAACACCGTGGCGAAGTGCTGTCTACGAAGGAAGGCCTCGCATACAGCATTTTCCAGTCGAAGCAGAGTATCCGACGCGGAGTGTAACTTACGGAAGCCGCACTGGGCAGAACAGAAATGGCCTCCGCTGTCCAGAAAAAAGGCTAATCTAACATTTACCAATTTCTCCATCAACTTGCACTCGCAAGAGGTTAGAGAGATTGGGCGGAAACCGGTCGGAGTAGAGTGATCTCTCCCCGGTTTGCGAAAGGCAAGCACAGTAGCGATTCGCCAGGAGTCTGGGAGAAGACCTTCCACCCAGATCCTGTTGAACAAATCTAACAGAAAGGCCATGCCTCGCTCACCCAGGTGTCGAACGAAGCATGGCGTACGGAACATCGTCCACGCAGTGTCCACGCATGAAGCAAGAGCGGAACGCAACTCACTCACAGTAAACCTGTCGTTGAAGGGTTCTCCGCTTCTGGAGGTAAAATCCAATCGGCGGCCTTCCGCGACATCACCACGTGCATTGAATGCTGGCGGAGCAGCATCCCGGCTAGAGAATGCTGAGAAAGCGGTCGCGAAGGATTCCGCCACGGACGCGGGGTCCGAGATAGCGGTCCCATACTCCTGGAGAACGCGAGGGGAGGGGGGGGGGGGTCCTGGGAGAACTTGCACCGAATCCTTTTGAGTCGCTTCCACACCTCTGTTAGAGGGGTCTTCCCGTTAAGTGAAGACACATATGCCGCCAAGAAGAGCGGTAGGCGTGCTTCGAAATATAATGGAAGCTTAGCCCTAGCCCGACGAAATTCAGCGACAGTGAAATCGCGCTTATAGCGCATGTAGGCATAACGCTTCTATTTGAAGGCCCTGTCACACTTGGCCGACCACCAAGGGAGTGGTCGGCGTGCAAAACGGACAGACATTCTGGGAATAGTAGTCAGGCCTGCGGCGATGAGGTTCCGGAGAACTCAACAGCCTCATCTACCGACCTAAACTCCTCGACTGAGATAGAGAATTCAGTCATTTCCTGAAAAGCAGGCCACATCACCAACGCCAAGCACCACCGTGGTGGGCTCTCAGGCGGCAGCCGCCCAGAAAATGATATTTGAATGGGAAAGTGATCACTACCATGGAGGTCATCGACCACCCCCCAATCAGAATCGGGCTGTGCATCCGGAGAGCACAGAGTTAAGATTAAGGCAAGAAAATGAAGCGGTTCTCGGGCAGTGATGCGTAAACTCATCCACATTTAGGACACCTATCTCAAGCTCTTCAATCAGATCAGCAAGGACTTGTACTCTGGGATTTATTGAGTAGTCTCCCAGAGAGGATGTCTGCCATTCAGATCTCCAAACAAGAGAAAAGGCCACGGCGGAAGTCCCCCACGTCGAATTAAGTTGAGGGTGGAATGTACGCAGAAATAACAGTATACCTCCTATCCAGGTGAAGCTGCACGGCCACTGCTTGAAAGGAGGTATCAAAAGTGATAAGAAGAACGGAGACATCATGCCGGGTGTAAATCACGCATCCCCCTGCCCGACCCCATCAAGTGGTGGTAGGGTCGCAAGACCCTTATACCCCGGGGGGGTAGGCAGGGGGCAGGCACCTAGCATGGTCTCCCGCAGAAAAATGGCATGGCGACCAACTTCAGGGGTGTTGCCTCCAGTGAGTCTAACGACTCGGTGGAAGCGTGTTGGCGTTGGGCCTTACGGGAAACGGTAAAGCTGGGAGAAGGGGGAGAGGAGCCCTAGTTTTAGCCGGGGCTGGGTGTGAACCATTTGTGCGCCAGGTTTACCAGGGGAGCGCCCAAGTTGAGTAGAACCATAAGAAGGGCTCCGAATGGGCACGGAAACAACCGTGCTCGTTGGCCTGGATTGGCCAGGAGCAGATTGTGTCTTTCTAACTATTGAGGCGTAAGACGTCCCAGGCAGAGCCGGGCGCGCCAGGACCAAGTCCTTAGCCTCGAGGAATGAGAGTCGATCCTGGGCCTGAATGGACAGGATTTCTTTCTCAAAGAGATATGCACCACATTGCTTCAAACGAGCGGGATGCGGTTCTCCGTAATTGACACACTTGGCCACACACGATTTGGATTTATTGTGTGCAGCCTTGGATCAATTTACACATATTTCGGGTGACCCCGACTTTGCACGTCTACATGAGCTATTCGTATTGCCGAAGCGGTGAAAGTAATAGCACCGCCGCGGCAGTGACACGAATGCCTTCACGCGGTAGCGGTACCAACCGGCATGCACCGACTGAGGGAGCTTGTCACAGTCGAAAGTGACGAAGAGGGTAAGGGTGGGTCTCGAGGCCCCTCCCTGTTTTCTCATCACACGTTCCACCTTGACCGCCCCATGGTCGGTCAGCTCTAAGCTGATGTCCTCTATGTAGTCAATGAGTTCCCTAGCATAAACTACTCCTTTCACAAAGTTCATGGTAGAGTGCGGCGTCACACTCACCAGGATCCATGAAGTGTCCGAAGAGCACTTATCTTGGCCGCCTCGGCGGGATTCGCTGCATTCGCCAGAAAGCTCCCGTCCGAGAAACGGGTCATCTTCGGCTCTCTACCATTTACCCTAGCTAAAGCTCTCCTCTGATGGATCATGTTGCCTTTGGCCAACATGCTGCCATCAGTGGAGCGAATAACTAAGAAGCGTTTGAAGCTAGCGGGCTCAAAAACGTCAGCTAACGTCTGAATGAGGGTCGCCGATGTCATCGAGGCTGCACCCTGCGCCCTTTTGGTCTTAGTCAAGGGCTCCGCACCTGGGGGAGCAGAGGGGCCGGATGTGCCGATCTTGGCTTCGTCACTAACCGAAGCAGCAGACCCATCCGTCCTCGCAGGCCCCGCGGATGGATAGGAGCCAAAAATCTTTTTAGTCTTTTCTTATTAAGAGAGGAGGGCGGGAAATGAACCCGCTTCTCCCCTCCGCCGGCAGAAGCCCCCAGGCCAGATGGACTGACCTCAGCCAGGTCCTTCTCCGAGATGGATAAGGTCATGGCAGTCGCCGGGGCACCGGTCGGAGTACCTTGCATAGGGGCGCACTCGAGTTCGGTGCTTGGCGCCGAGCCCGGATTCGCTTCCATGTTAGGCCCTACTGTCTGAGGCTAGGTTGCTTCAAGGATCATGTCTATCTCAGTGGGGGCCTCCAGTTGGCCATCTTCCCCAAGGACATCACGGGTCCTATTGGCAGCAGCGTCATTAGTCATGTCTGGGAAGGCAAAGCCCTACCGAGTCGCTTCAATAGTGAGCGGTTGGCTATGGGCTGCCTGCTGGCTTTCTTGGCATTCCCCTTGGAAAGAAAAGGGGGGACTGCGGCTGCAAAGAGGGAGGTGTCCGAAAGCACCTCCAGAGAATGGGATGAGGGGGAATCTCCTACGCCTGTAGGTGAAGGAGAGAGGAGTAAGCCTCATCTCCAGTTAGAGAAATTTGGAGGGTCCCTTGCGCAAGCACAGGGGACTCTGTGCTTGTGGGGAGATTTTTTTTATTTTAACATCATTCGGCATGGTGACCCTATTTTTTATACGGGAAGCAATCACTCTGTGATTCGTGAGTACAGGCCTGGAAGAGCCAGATGCCGCCATTTAAGGCCACCCTTCCCGCCTGGTGACGTGGCAGCCCTTCAACATGGCAGCTCCACCTTGGGCATGGTGTAAAAAAAATAGATGGTGAAGTGAGAAGAAAAGGGGATGTGAGGAAGGTATGGGTGGGGATGAAGCACGTTGTTAAAAATCCACCATTCCGAACCGGAGCCCAGGGGTTAGGGAACATTGTCCCCTCCCCCCTCAGCCCCGATTCGGGACGGTTGGCTAAAAGGTCAGCATCTACCTTGTGAAATTAGAGGCTGATAAGAGAAAGTTGTTGGAGACAGCGGGGAAACACAAGTGTCTGAAAGAAGGAGAAGACGCTAAGCTGGGGTCGGACGGGGTTAAAAACCCACCATCCCACACCGGACCTCAGGGGTTAGGGAACATTGTCCCCTCCCCCCTCAATCCCCGATCCGGGATAGTTGTTTGAGAATAAGGTCAGCATCTACCCTGAGAAAATAGAGGCTGACCAGAGAAAGTTGTGGGAGAGGTTGTAAGGGAAGTGAGGAAGTAGGGGAGGAATACAGGTTGTAGGAAAGAATAAGAGGATAAACCGAGGCTGGATGGGGCGCTGAACCTGGAGTGGCGGTCAGCAAGGGCATGCTAGACATGAAAATCCTCCACTGCTACCTATTTGGACGCTCAAGGAAAGGGGGCGAGCAAACCCTCTAGTCATAATGTGTATGGCTGGATTTTCTTTTAAGTGGCTATCTGGCGACTGCCCACTTAGGTATAAATCACCATAAACATTTTTTTTTTAATTTTATAGAGCCCATCTGGCAACTACACACTTGGGCATAAGTCGCCGAAAAACACGACAGCCTAGAACTAGGCTACTTTAAAAAAGAGATATGAAAACTTAACAATGATATAAATGGGAAAAACTTAACAATGAGGAAGCAATCTCCGGCAGCGGGAGGAGCCGCCGCGGCATTGGGGGATAGGTCCATGGGAACAGTCGCGGCGCAATGGCACGCCACTTTAAGTTCCGTTCGACCGTCTCCCATCTTCATTGCCAAGCAGTCCGAAGAGCTGCCCGTATTCCTGCCATGTAGTCGGTGTGAGGAAGAGCGAAACGCTGGTGCGGTCGCAGAGTCCTCGCGGACTCTTTGGCGCCCTCATTCCCCGCAATTCCTACATGTCCAGGAACCCAGCAGAAGATAATCTCGACATCCACCCGGCTCGCGAAAAACGTGGCGTCACGGATATCGCGAACCAGGGGATGCGGAGATTCCAATAACCCGAGAGCACTCAGGGCGATTTGTGAGTCGCTATAGATCGCAATCCGGTCTCCGAACCGGGCACGTCGCGTAATCTCCCGAACCGAGAGGTGTATTGCCACCAGTCGGCCGTGAAGACAGACGCAGCGCCTGATAGAGCCCCGCTGACTTCAAACAGAGGGGATACGGCGTGGAAGCCGACCCCCTCTTGGGACTTGGAGCCATCCGTATACACTGGCACGGTTCCAGCGTGACACGATGTGTGCTCCAAAAAGGTCGAACGCAATACTCCCGGCGCAGTACAAGCTTTGGGAGCAGAGGCGTGGCGACAAATAGCCAAATGTGGTACCCTCCAGGGTGGCGTCCTGGGCAGAACCAGGGGGTGCCACCGGCCCGAGAGCGATATCTACCTCTCGAAGGAGTTTCCTGGCCCTAAACCCAAAGGACTTAGGGTATGACTCGCGTCTCTCGGCGGCAGAGGCACCATCGAGATCAGCTGCGGAAGCAGTGAGAGCTGTTGGTGACTGAGGGAAGCGCCCGGCTCGCGCGTACAGGCGGGTGATGCACTGCACGAGTGGCATCTCCCCAGCATCGACCAACAGGCTCTCAATGGGGGAAGTGCGGAAGGCACCGGTCGCAAGGCGAAGGCCGGTGTGGTGGATCGAATCCACCTTCCGCAATAAACGCTCTGCTGCGGATGCATAAAACTCGCATCCGTAGTCGAGCTACGAACGAACAAAGGATCGATAAAAAAGTAAGGCAGTAGTCCTATCAGTGCCCCAAGCGCTGAACGTCACGGAACGGAGAATGTCCATGTCGCGGGTACAAGAGACCCTAAGGCTGCGAATATGAGCCTCCCAGGTGAGGCGTCGGTCGAATACAAGACCAAGGAAACGGTGCGACTCAACCACATCCAGGCGCACCCAATTAAGAAACAAATCTGGGTCGGGGTGAAGCCGTGGATGGCGGCAGAAGTGCACCACCTTAGTCTTGGCCAAAGAAAACCGAAACCTGTGCGCTTCGGCATAGCGAGAGACGCGGTTCAATGCCTGTTGGAGTCGACGCTCCAGAGTTGGCATCTGGGACGCGCCAAAAGAGATCGAAAGGTCATCCACGTAGAGCGTAGCGAGAACATCTTCCGGCAGCACTGAGGTGATGCCGTTGATGCTCAGGGCAAAGAGTGTGATACTGAGGACACTTCCCTGCGGGACACCCTCTTCCTGCTCCTTTGGGCCGGAGAGGGCTCCCCCACCCGGACGCGGAATCGACGATCTCGCAAAAATTCAGATATAAACATTGGGAGGCGTCCCCTCGCCCCCATCGTGTGGAGAGTCTCCATGATACAGTATCGCCATGCGGTATCATAGGCCTTCTCCAGATCGAAAAAGAACATGGCGTAGTGCTGTCTACGAAAGAAAGCCTCGCTGACGGCATTTTACAGTGGGAGCAGAGCATCCGACGTGGAGTGGAACTTGGGAAAGACAGATGGCCTCAGCTGTCCAGGAAAAAGGCTAGTCTAACATTTACCAATTTCTCCATCAACTTGCACACGCAAGAGGTTAGAGAGATTGGGCGGAAACCGGTCGGAGTAGAGTGATCTCTCCCCGGTTTGCGAAAGGCAAGCACAGTAGCGATTCGCCAGGAGTCTGGGAGAAGACCTTCCACCCAGATCCTGTTGAACAAATCTAACAGAAAGGCCATGCCTCGCTCACCAAGGTGTCGAAGCATGGCGTACGGGACATCGGCCGGACCATGGGCGGTGTCCGCGCACGAAGCGAGAGCGGAACGCAACTCGCTTACAGTAAACTTGTCGTTGAAGGGTTCTCCGCCTCTGGAGGTAAAGTCCAGCCAGCGGCCTTCCGCGACATCAAGACGTGCATTGAATGCTGGCGGAGCAGCATCACGGCTAGAGAATGCAGAAAAAGCGGTCGCGAAGGATTACGCCACGGACGCGGGGTCCGAGATTGCGGTCCCATTCTCCTGGAGAACGGGAGGGGGGTCCTGCGAGAACTTGCCCCGAATCCTTTTGACTCGCTTCCACACCTCAGCTAAAGGGGTCTTCCCGTTAAGTGAAGACACGTATGCCCACCATGGGAGTGGTCGGCCTGCAAAACGGCCAGACGTCCTAGGAATAGTAGTCAGGCCCACGGCGATGAGGTTGCCGGAGAACTCAACGGCCTAATCTACCGACCTAAACTCCTCGACTGAGATAGAGAATTCAGTCATTTCCTGAAATGCAGGCCACCGCGCCCGCGCCAAGCACCACCGAGGTGGTCTCTCAGGCGGCAGTTGCCCTGAAAATGATATTTGAATGGGAAAGTGATCACTACCATGGAGGTCATCGACCACCCCCCAATCAAAATCAGGCTGTGCATCCGAAGAGCACAAAGATAGGTCAAGGCAAGAAAATGAAGCGGTTCTCGTCAGTGATGAGTAAACTCATCCACGTTTAGGACACCCATCTCAAGCTGTTCGATCAGATCGGCAAGGACTTGTCCCCTGGGATTTATGGAGTAATCTCCCCAGAGAGGATGCCTGCCGTTCAGATCTCCAAGCAAGAGATAGGGCCTCGGCAACCGTGCCACGACGGTGCGGAAGTTCCCCGTGTCGAAGTCAGTTGACGGTGGAATGTACGCAGAAATGATAGTATACCTCCTATCCAGGTGCAGCTGCACAGCCACTGCCTGAAAGGAGGTATCTAAAGAGAAAGGAAGAACGGAGACATCATGCCGGGTGTAAACCGCGCAACCCCCAGCTCGGCCATCCCGCGGTGGTGGGGTCGCAAGACCCTTGTACCCCGGAAGGGCGGGCAGGGGGCACGCGCCTAGCATGGTCTCCTGCAAAAAGATAGCTAACGGGGAGCGGGACGAGACGAGCCTCCGCAGCTCCTCCCAGTTGGCCCGGAGTCCACGGCAATTCCATTGAAGGAATATGCCCTCCAGGCCTAGCTCGGAGGAGACGCGGGGGCCCTCCTCGAACTGAAGACCCTCACGGGAATGGCCGTACGCTTCCCGAGGGCAGAACCCCAGGCGCTGTTGGCCGGACAAAGCGCTGGAGGCGCTGTCGCCTTCGAGGACTTATTGGGGGAGGTTGGGCTCGCCATGCGAGTCTTTTCCTCCCTCCGCCTCGAAACCTTAGGCGGGCGCTGCGGCTTCGGAGGCGGGGGGCCCTCTTTTCGAGGAACCACCGTCTCCGAGCCACTCGCTCCACCTCGGGGCGTGGGCGAAGGAGCGGAAGCTCCTTTGTTGCTGTCCTCCTTTTGGGGACAGCTTTTGGAACCCCCGAAGATGGCCTAGCGACCATCTTCAGGGGTGTTGCCTCCGGTGAGTCTAACGACTCGGTGGAGGCGCGTGGCCGTTTCGCCTTGCGGGAAACGGTCACGCTGGGGGAAGAGGGGGGAGCCCTGGTTTTAGCCGGGGCTGGGTATCAACCCTTTTTGCCGCCAGCTTTACCAGGGGAGCGCCCGGGTTGGGTAGAGCCCGCAGAAGGGCTCCGAATGGGCGCGGAAACAACCGTGCTCGTTGGCCTGGATGGGCCAGGAGCAGAGAGTGCCTTTCTAACTTCTGAGGCATATGACGTCCCAGGCAGAGCTGGGCGCGCCAGGACCAAGTCCTTAGCCTCGCGGAATGAGAGTCTATCCTGGGCCTGAACGGCCAGGATTTCTTTCTCCAGGAGATATGCACCACATTGCTTCGAAGAAGCAGGGTGCGGCTCTCCGCAATTGACACACTTGGCCACACACGATTTGGACTTATCGTGTGCGACCTTGGAGCAATTTACACAGACTTCGGGTGACCCCGACTTTGCACGTCTACATGAGCGATTCGTATGGCCGAAGCGGTGACAGTAATAGCACCGCCGCGGCAGTGGCACGAATGCCTTCACGCGGTAGCGGTACCAACCGGCACGCACCGACTCAGGGAGCTTGTCACAGTCGAACGTGACGAAGAATGTAGGGGTGGGTCTCGAAGCCCCTCCCTGTTTTCTCATCACACGTTCGACCTTGACCACCCCATGGTCGACCAGCTCTAGGGTGATGTCCTCAATGGAGTAGTCAACGAGTTCCCTCGCATAAACTACTCTTTTCACAAAGTTCATGGTAGAGTGCGGCGTCACACTCACCGGGGTGCCATGAAGTGTCAGAAGAGCACTTATCTTGGCCGCCTCGGCGGGATTCGCCGCATTCGCCAGAAGGCTGCCGTCCGAGAAACGGGTCACCTTCGGCTCTCTACCAATTGAACTAGCTAATCCTCTCCTCTGATGGATCATGTTGCCCTTGGACAACATGGTGCCATCAGTGGAGCGAATAACGAGGAAGCGTTTGAAGCCAGCGGGCTCGAAAACGCCAGGTAACCTCTGAATCAGGGGCCCCGATGTCATCGAGGCTCCGCCCTGTGCACTCTTGGTGTTAGTCTTGGTCAGGGGCTCCGCACACGAGGGGGTAGAGATTCCGGATGTGCCGATCTTGGCTTGGTCGCCTACTAAAGTGGTAGCAGACCCATCCGTCCCCGCAGCCCCCGCGGATGGAGAGGAGCCCCGAGTCTTTTTCGTCTTTTTCTTTTTTGGAGAGGAGGGCGGGGAATGAACCCGCTTCTCACCTCCGCCAGCAGAAGCCCCCAGGCCAGATGGACCGGCCTCAGCCAGGTCCCTCTCCGAAATGGAGAAGGTCCTGGTTGTCGTAGGGGCACCTGTCGGAGGAGATCCCTCCCCTCCTTTTACTGCCTCGAAGCCCTCAGCCATTTGAGGAGGACCTTGCATAGGGGCGGATTCGGGTTCGGTGCTTGGCGCCGAGCCCGAATTCCCCCCCATGGAAGGTCCTACCGTCTGAGGCTGGGTCTCCTCAAGGACCATGTCTATCACAGGAGGGGCCTCCAGTTGGCCATCCCCTCCCAGGACATCGCAGGTCCCCTTGGCAGTGTCGCCAGTCTTGTGTGGGGAGGCACAAGCCTTGACCCCGGCAAGGTTTAAAATTCTTGCCAGCAGGTCTTTTGAAGGAAGCGACCAAAGGGGCCTGGCTTCCCTCTCCCCCCTAAGGGGGTTTGCCCTACCGAGCCGCTTCGATGGGGAGCGGCTGGCTAAGGGCTGCCTGCTGGCTTTCTTGGCAGTCCCCTTGGAAAGAAAAGAGGGGACTGCCGCTGGGAAAAGGGAGGTGGCCGAAAGCACCTCTAGAGAAGGGGGTGAGGGGGAGTCCCCTGCACCCGTAGGCGAAGGAGAGGAGTAAGCCTCCTCTCCGGTTAGAGAAATATGGAGGGTCCCCTGTGCAAGCACAGGGGGGAGGGACCTCCATTTTTTTGCTGGAGCTGCCCGAGGGCGGCTCCGTTGATGTTTCAGGGAAAGTTGGGGGTTGAGTTTTTTTTTTTTGGTCTTCATCATTAGGCAGGGTGACCCTTTTTTTAAACACGGGATGCAATAGCGCACACCTCTCGCAGTAGCCCGCACTGCGAGAGGTGCTTACAAGCCCGGCAGAGCCAGGCGCCGCCATTTGGGACCACCCCTACCGCCTGGTAGCCTGGCAGTCCATCGGCATGGCGGCTCCACCTTGAACACGGCGTAAAATATATAGATTGTGAAGAGGAGAGGAAAAGGGATGTGAGAGAGGAATGGGTGGGGATGAAGCAGGTTATTAAAGACCAGCCACCCCAGACCAGAGCTCAGAGGTTAGGGAACATTGTCCCCCACCCCCTCAGCCCCGATGCGGGACGGTTGGCTGAAAGGAAGGTCAGCATATACCCTGTGAAATTAGAGGCTGACCAGAGAAAGTTGTGGGAGAGGTTGTGTGAAAAGAGAGGAAACAAGTGTTTTAAAGGAAGCAAGAGAGGCTAAGCTGGGGACGGGGGGGGGGGGGGGGCAGTCATGCGAGAACTTGCCCCGAATCTTTTTGACTCACTTCCACACCTCAGCTAAAGGGGTCTTGCCGTTAAGTGAAGACACGCATGCCCGCCAAGAAGAGCGGCGGGCGTGCTTCGAAATATACCGGAACCTAGCCCTAGCCCGACGAAATTTAGAGACAGTGAAATAGTTCGGGCGGCACTTATAGCGCATGTAGGCATAACGCTTCTGTTTGAGGGCCATCTCACACTCGGCCGACCACCATGGGAGTGGTCGGCGAGCAAAACGGAAGAAGTCCTAGGAATAGTAGTCAGGCCCACGGCGATGAGGTTGCCGGAGAAGAGCTCAACGGCCTCATCTACCGACCTAAACTCCTCGACTGAGATTGAGAATTCAGTCATTCCCTGAAATGCAGGGCACCGCGCCCGCGCCAAGCACCACCGAGGTGGGCTCTCAGGCGGCAGATGCCCTGAAAATGATATTTGAATGGGAAAGTGATCAATACCATGGAGGTCATCGACAACCCCCCAATCAAAATCAGGCTGTGCATCCGAGGAGCACAAGGATAGGTCAAGACAAGAAAATGAAGCGGTTCTCGGACAGTGATGCGTAAACTCATCCACGTCTAGGACACCCATCTCAAGCTCTTCGATTAGATCAGCAAGGACTTGTCCCCTGGGATTTATGGAGTAATCTCCCCAGAGAGGATGCCTGCCGTTCAGATCTCCAAGCAAGAGATAGGTCCTCGGCAACCGTGCCACGACGCGGCGGAAGTCCCCCGCGTCGAAGTCAGCTGACGGTGGAATGTACGCAGAAATCAGAGTATACCTCCTATCCAGGTGCAGCTGCACAGCAACTGCCTGAAAGGAGGTATCTAAAGAGAAAGGAAGAACGGAGACATCCTGCCGGGTGTAAACCGCGCATCCCCCAGCCCGGCCATCCCGCGGTGGTGGGGTCGCCAGACCCTTATACCCTGGGAGGGCGGGCAGGGGACACGCGCCTAGCATGGTCTCTTGCAAAAAGATAGCTAACGGGGAACGGGACGAGACGAGCCTCCGCAGCTCCTCCCAGTTGGCCCAGAGTCCACGGCAATTCCATTGAAGGAATATGCCCTCCAGGGCTAGCTCGGAGGAGATGCGGGGGTCCTCCTCGAACTGAAGACCCTCACGGGAATGGCCGTACGCTTCCCGGGGGCAGAACCCCGGGCGCTGTTGGCCGGACAAAGCGCTGAAGGCGCTGTCGCCTTCGAGAACTTATTGGGGGAGGTTGGGCTCGCCATGCGAGTCTTTTCCTCCCTCCGCCTCGAAACCTTAGGCGGGCGTTGCGGCTTCGGAGGCGGGGGGCCCTCTTTTCGAGGAACCACCGTCTCCGAGCCACTCGATCCACCTCGGGTCGTGGGCGAAGGAGTCGAAGCTCCTTTGTTGCTGTCCTCCTTTCGGGGGACAGCTTTAGGAACCCCCGAAGATGGCCTAGCGACCAACTTCAGGGGTGTTCCCTCCTGTGATTCTAATGCCTCGGTGGAGGCGCGTGGCCGTTTCGCCTTACGGGAGACGGTCACGCTGGGGGAAGAGGGGGTAGCCCTGGTTTTAGCCGGGGCTGTGTGTGAACCCTTTTTGCCGCCAGCTTTACCAGGGGAGCGCCCGGGTTGGGTAGAGCCCGCAGAAGGGCTCCAAATGGGCGCGGAAACAACCGTGCTCGTTGGCCTGGATGGGCCAGGAGCAGAGGGTGCCTTTGCACGTCTACATGAGCGATTCGTATGGCCGAAGCGGTGACAGTAATAGCACCGCCGCGGCAGTGGCACGAATGCCTTCACGCGGTAGCGGTACCAACCGGCACGCACCGATTCAGGGAGCTTGTCACAGTCGAACGTGACGAAGAGTGTAGTGGTGGGTCTCGAGGCTCCTCCCTGTTTTCTCATCACACGTTCGACCTTGACCGCCCCATGGTCGACCAGCTCTAGGGTGATGTCCTCAATGGAGTAGTCAACGAGTTCCCTCGCATAAACTACTCCTTTCACAAAGTTTATGGTAGAGTGCGGCGTCACACTCACCGGGGTGCCATGAAGTGTCCATAGAGTACTTATCTTGGCCGCCTCAGGGGGATTCGCCGCATTCGCAAGAGGGCTCCCGTCCGAGAAACGGGTCACCTTCGGCTTTCTACCAATTGAACTAGCTAATCCTCTCCTCTGATGGATCATATTGCCCTTGGCCAACATGGTGCCATCAGTGGAGCGAATAACGAGGAAGCGTTTGAAGCCAGCTGGCTCGAAAACGCCAGGTAACCTCTGAATAAGGGGCCCCAATGTCATCAAGGCTCCGCCCTGTGCACTTTTAGTTTTAGTCAGTGGCTCCGCAACCGGAGGGGCAGAGGGGCCGGATGTGCCGATCTTGGCTTGGTCGCTTGCCAAAGTGGCAGCAGACCCATCCGTCCCCGTAGCCCCCTCGGGTGGAGAGGAGCCACGAGTCTTCCTAGTCTCTTTGTCTTTTTTGAAGAGGAGGGCGGGGAATGAACCCGCTTCTCACCTCCGCCGGAAGGAGCCTCCAGCCCAGATGGACCGGCCTCAGCCAGGTCATTCTCCGAAATGGACAAGGTCCTGGTAGTCGTGGGGGCACCGGTCGGAGGAGATCCCTCCCCTCCTTGTACTGCTTCGGAAACCCTAGCCGTTTGAGGAGGACCTTGCATATGGGCGGATTCGAGTTCGGTGCTTGGAACCGAGCCCGGATTCCCCTCCATGGAAGGCCCTACCGTCTGAGGCTGGGTTTCGTCAAGGACCATGTCTATCTCTGGGGGGGCCTCCAGTTGGCCATCGCCCCCAAGACATCGCAGGTCCCGCTAGCAGTATCGTCACTAGTCATGTGTGGGGAGGCACAGGCCCTTACGGGGGTGTATGGCTGGAGCTGGGCTCCTGAGACTTGAGTGTGTCAGGGGTACAGGTTACGCGGTTTTTCAGTATGCCACTCCTGCCCAATAGTTGGGGGACCGAACCTAGGAATAGCGCCATAGGAGGCTGCCTTTGCAGTGGGTGAAAAATGGCGGCGGGATAGTTACAGTGCTACAGTTAGCGCGTAATGTTTTGCAAACTTTTCGAGTATGCATAACGGTACGCATTTTGGGGACCCGTGTGATATCTTGTTCACAAATATCGTGCGGGAGAAAGAGACTAACTGGTAACCTTCAGCCATTCACCCACACAACAGCCACGTGAGACAAATCCATTCAGTGTGTGACTGTCCTTCAGGAGAGGGTTTGTTTTCACGTTGTCACCGCCGAGTTTCTTCGTTTTTCCTCACGGTGTTCACTGACTTTTGGGGTGTGTCCTGCCCTTTGCGTGATGCCTGGAAATCGCACAGTACATGATAACATTGTGAAAGTGATTGAACTTCCCCAATTGGAAAAGAATAATCGAGAAATAGCCAAGGCAACAGGTGCGACGGAGTGTACTGTGTCCCGACTTCTAACAAATTTGCGCGCGGGTGGAGGGGGTGATACCGTGTCCCTCTACAAGGCTTTAAGGCTTGTAAAATGTCAGTTGGACCTTAACCCTTCTACAACTGCAAAGGAATTGAAGGAAATGAACCCTAAGCTTATGGGTGACGTCTCCATCAGGACAATTAAGGAAAATCTTCAGAAGTAGTTAAATTACTCGTCACTACGAAACAAAGGCACCGCCATGTCCAATTTGCCAAGGATCATAAAGACTGGGACCTTGTTCTGTGGCGTAAGGTCCTTTGGGCCGACGAAGCGACTTTTTCTATAAGTGAGAGCAAGGGAACGAAGGTGTGGAAGTCTCCTACAGCATCAGCGTGTGACCCACGCTTGACGGTAACGAGCGTTAAGCACCCGCCCTATCTTATGGTATATTAACCTTCTGCAGGAGAATTTAGGGGAATGCTTAGCAAAAACTGGGTGTGATATCCTTCAGCAGGACAGCACCTCTTGCCACACCTCAAGGATGGCCAAGAAGTGGCTCAGTGATAGTGAGGTCGACTACATAGAGAATTGGCCTGGTCAGTCACTCGATATTTCCCCCATAGAAAACTTATGGGGCATCATGAAGGCACGCCTTCATCAGGAGGACACGTCTACAATTCCCAAGCTTGAGATAGCTATCCGGAAGGTGTGGCAGGAAATTCCTGCTTCCCCAAGAGTCGCCAAGGGACTCCAGTAAGTCATTGAGGTCAAAGGCTTTCCCATCGGGAAGTAGCAATGACGGCGTAAATATTTAATTATTTTTTGTTAATAATTTGATCAAAATTTTTTGCGCATATTTCCCGAGTATGCAAAATGATCAGCGCTGACTATATACGTGCGCATGGACAGGTGTCCCTGTAGTTGTCCCGGCGGGGTGTTCCAAGGCCACTGATACATCTGGAGGTTAAGGCTTGTGGAAATGGGACTGTCTCCTGGCTTTGGTTGTGTGCATGTGATGGGCTCGTAACCTGTCTTTCCCTCCACTTATATTCCACCATGATTGTACCTGAACTAGAAAGACCTGGATTAAAATCACCTAATCAACAAAAACAAAAAAATGAGGCTGAGGATTGATAGTTAGAATGTGGGTAGTTTGAAGGGTAGACAGGTGGAGATGGTTGAAGCATATAAGAGAGAAACGTGGATGTATGGTGTGTGCAAGAACACAGATGGAGAGGGGAGTTCAGTGAGCATGATTGTGGGAAAGGAATAGAGATATAAACGGTTTTGGATGGGAAATGCTAACAGTTATAGCCATGTGTGAATAGAATTAATGACAGGATATTGGTGTTAAAGGTGGAATTTTGATATAGTAATCATATCTGTTGTATCAGTGTATGCACCCCAAGTAGGCTTGGACGCTGCGCTCAAGGATGAGTTTTGGGACGAGTTGATCAGGGTTGTTGGTGACATGACAGAGAGTGAGATGGTGATCCTAGGAGGAGACCTGAATGGACATGTGGGGTGGAGGCCCTGGGGTACGAAGAAGTGCATGGAGGTTGTGGATTTAGCACTAGGAATGTGGAAGTTAAGAGAGTTCTGGAGCAATGGACATGGTCATTTGTAACACCCTGCACAGAGGAGGGAAGCAAACTTGTCGCATATACATCTTGAGACAGCAGTAGGCAGATAGACTATTTTATGGTTAGAAGAAGAGAGAGAAAATTAGTGAAAGATATTGAAGTGATACCCAGTGAAGTGTGTGTAGAGGAACATAAGTTCGGGAAATTGCAGGCCATGAGGAGGGTGTTTGTGCATGAGAGTAAGGTGTGGAAGCTTAAAAATAAGGAAGTGAGGCAGGGTTTTACAAGGTGTTCGGTACACTAGTGCTATAGAATAGTGACTGACGGAAGTGTGAGTGAGCAGTATGGGAGTAGGAAAGATAACCTTCTTAAAGCCACTGAACAGGTTTGTGGATGATCAACAGGTCCACTTAGACACAAGGTGTCTTGGTGGTGAAATGAGGAAGTTGAGGTTGCAGTGAAGGAGAAAAGAAGATCGTTTATGGCATGGAAGCAGGGTGGGAGTAAGGAAGTATATTTGGCAGCGAAAAGAAGGGCAAATTGGGAAGTGTATAAGGCTAAGTCAAGAGGCCCAAAAATTACTTCTTGAGAGCCTCAATGGTGCTGAGGGCAGGAATAAGGTGTTTAAACTGGCTAAGCAGATGAAAAAGGAAAATAGTGATATAGCGGGTGAACATTGCATTAAAAACGATAGTAAAGTTGTGGTTGGGGAGGATAATATAAAAAAAGGCTTGAAGGGAGCGCTATAATCGTTTATTAAACATAATATTTGACTGGGACAGGAGACTTGTGGATTCCACACTCCGCAGGACCTGTGGCTAGACCGTGGCCATCAATTGAGAACAAAATGATGAGCAGAGCCATCAATCACATGCCAGAAGGTAAGGCAGCGGGTGTTTTTGAGATAAATGTTGAGATGTTGAAAGCCTCTGGAGATAGCGGTGTGCGATGGTCACATACCTTATGAATGCTGTCATATATGAATGTGCTGTACCAGAAGACTAGCTGAAGAGTGTGATTGTGAATGTGTCTAAGGGTAAAGGTGATGCGCTAGAAAGGGGTAGCTACAGAGGCATAAAGCTCCTCAATCATGTTATGAAAGTTATGGATTCTTTTCTAGAAGAAATGATTAGGAAAAGGATCAAATTTGACAACATGCAGTTTGGGTTCATGACTGGAAAGGGAACCACGGATGCTATATTTATAAGTAGAGAGCTCCAGGAGAAGTACATCACTAGGAAAAGAGCGTTGTACTATATTTTTGTTGACGTGGAAAAGGCTTTTGATAGGGTACCAAGAGATGTGGTGAGGTGGGCAATGAGAAAATTAGGGATCAAGGAGTGGTTGGTTAGGGTAGTGATGGCTATGTATGAAGGTTCAACAACCCAGGTGAGGGCAAATGGAGAATTGAGTGATGACTTCTCTGTGAAGGATGGTGTGCATCAGGGATCCATTGAGTCCCTTGCTCTTTGTTATGGTTCTGGAATTGCTGTCACAGAATTTTAGAACAGGATTGCCATTCAAGTTGTTGTACACTGACAACCTAGTGCTGAATGTGAGGATGAGAGGATGGCACTTGAGAAGTTTAGATTGTGGAGGGAAGGGATGAATTCCATGGGGCTGGGAGTGAATTTGGATAAAACAAAGATGATGATTTCAAGAGTGGGTGGTGGTAATGACATCAATGAGCAGTCTGTCACAGAGGGGTAGAGAATAACTTTCTTCTGTGTAATGGATGTGGTTTGTGGATGCATAAAAGATGTAGCGGTATCAGGGGTAGGCTGCAGAATGATGGATAGTTTGAGTGCACTGTGTGTAGAGGAGACAGGAGAGGATTGTATTTGATGGTGAGTTGCTTGAATGCATAGAGGAGTTCTGCTATCTGGGAGATATGATCAGTGCAGGGTTAGGTGCTGGGGCGAGTTCCGTGGCAAGGGTTACAAGTCGTTGGAAAAAGTTCAGAAAGCTGCTTCCTCTCTCGACACTGCAGGGTTTTCCCCTCTGAGCTAAGGGACATCTGTATGCTGAGTGTGTATTAAGTGCAATGTTGTACAGCAGCAAAACTTGGGCTGTGAAGGAAGAGGACATCCAGAGGCTCAAGCATACTGAGATGAGAATGGTGAGATGGATGTGCGGAACATCTGTGAATTTGAGGCCTGGAGGTGTCAGAGTTGTGAACTGTGAATTAAGGGATAGATTGGGGATAGAATGCATTATTTTGGCACTGAGAAGAGAGATATTGCAGTGGTTCGGTCATGTGGAGAGGATGTAAGATAATAATTGGGTGAAGGATTTTAGGAGTTTGGGGGTGTAGCTGCCAGAGGGAGACTGAGGAAGCGTGGAATGAGGTCATACAGAGGGACTTCAGAAGTATGAGTTTGAATAGAGAAACAGCCAGAGATTGAGCAGCATGGAAAGCTACCATTAGGTAAATAAGGCTGACACATGCAAGCATGTATGGAGCCTTCAAAAGTGATAATGACAATGACTTACTAAATGCTCAAGATGGATGATACAGTGAACAAAGAGACATTCAGGATAGTTGGGATCTTGTGTTAATTGCCCAACTAGACTAGTCTTGTGACCTACCATGGCTGATGCTCTATCTGTTGCAATGCTGACAAGTTTATGCAATGGTAGTTGAGCATCTGACAAAGCTTTGTCAAGTGTTTTTTTTATGTCAATACCTTTTGTAGTTTTGTTTAAGTTTATCAGATCCAAAAATTTTTTTTTATATTTTTAACATTTGTAACTTACTGAACAAATATAGACACTTAAGGGATATCTTGAATGTCAGTAGATTCATCCAGTGCTAAGCTAAAAGCCATGCAGCTTTTCAGATCATTCTGTAGTGAACAAGCAACAGCAATAGGCCTTTCTGTAGTGTGGCGAGAGATGGGCATTTGTTCTATTGCCTGTTTAAATTTTGAGTCCTCTGGTACAAGAATTTTAATCACATCACTAATATTCTTTTTTAGAAATTACGCATGACTGTAAGGAAGCCTACTTAGAGCAATATGCCAAGCTATAACAAAACTGGCTTCAGTAGTTAAATCATTTTGCTTACAAAGAGAAAATAGACTATTTTGTTGAATTCTTAAATTAGATCTCGATATTATCTTATTTTTTCGCAGTTCTGATTTAGGAGGAAATTCAGATGCAAATATTTTAGGATTAGATTCATGGTGATGCTTTAAATTACTGCCTTTAAAGTGGCTTATGGTAGTTTGACAGATGAGACACAGAGCCTCATTAACCTTAACAGTATAAACAAACTTGCCCTCCCATTGTTGGTTCAAAACTGTTTTCTTGTTCGTATTTCCATTTTACACTTTTCTATTTCTCAGTCATTTTTAAGATAGGATTTATAAATTTAAGTAAAAACAATCTTCACTATAAATAAGAAAAGTATTTACTTCAGCACAAATTGCATACAGAATATTCCACTACTGTAGTAAGCGAGCACTGAAGTGAACATTGAAGGCACCAAGCAAAGCAGTGCAGTTTGAAACCTCTCTCAAACTATTTTTTACTCAGTGTCTGCACTATCTGGAAGTTACATAGCCTCTGACGATTCTATTTTTCGCAGTAAATATTTGAAAAGATAATGTGAATAAGGTGCTGAAATTGGCTCATAATAGCAAATCAAAGTATCTTATGCAACATATTCCCATCATATGTATATTTTTTATGTAAAGGTGATTCTTATTGTATAAAAAATGTTTTATCTAGCCTGAGATGCAAGTTAGCAGTCCTGCGCATGCATGGTCATTCAAGATTAAACAGGAAGGTCCATTTTAGAAACTTGATTGATGTGCCGCTGCATTTGATCTTGGAAATGATTTGATTAATTGAAATTTACTAGAACTAAAAAGCATACAACCGTGACTGTTTCAAACATCTGCCAAAGAATGGAACTAAACAAGATACAGGGCAAAAACATTGTCTACATAATTATGACAGAGGAGATGTGCGGCATAAATAAATTTCTTCCAATGAAAATTGAAAGTAGGGTATATTTTATTTAAAAGATACATTAAAAGGGTTCATTCATAAATATTCAATTCATTTTTTACAGTAGAGAGAAAACTAACTGAGTTCAATCTGTCGAGTCTCCTCATCAGCTGCTAGTAATTGTACATGAAGGCAATGTGAATGCTTAAAAAAAAAAATGATGCCATCACCGGTTTCTGAATGCTATAGTTTGTTAAGACTAACAACCAATTAAAACAACTTTGGATTACAAATTCACAGATTTTTAGAAATGGTGCCAAGAATTTGGACACAAAAAGATAAACAGGTGTCATTGGTACCCAACTCACCGTAGAGATTTCTCAGAGACTTCCTCCTCCTAAAGTAAAATTCTCAGAATAAATCATGTACCTTTGGCTAAAATTGACAATAAAAATAATCTCCTTAAAAAACAATAAGGAGAACTATAGAAAAATGAACATTTCATGACCTCAGATGGGGAACAACCATCCTCCTCCCTCCCCCCCCTTTATACAAAAATATCTTCTCACAGGCAGAGTTTTCTATTTAAAAAGCCCCCCTTTCAAATTGGCTATGTTGAACTTAATTAACGGACGGGCTGTCCGTGCCCGAAGAACCACCGCCGCCATCACTGGCGGACACGGCCAGAACGGACACATTCTCGATGGTCTGATTGGCGGATTGTTGCGCGGCAACGCGCAGGCCCTTGTTTTTGCCCTTGCTAAGTGTCGCGATCTCCTTGGCTTGCAACTTAATTTTCTTCAAGAGCATATCCACCTTTTGTTCGTGCTCCCGTTGCATGAGCCTCATTTTGGAGCGCAGCTCCTGCTCTATGGTGTAGTGTTCCGCTTTCAGTTTCGTAATCTGGAGGAAAGACAAACAGCCGCTCGATACCATATCTCAAAGAGCGCCCCACGGGGACAGGGAAGGAGGGAGGCAGCGCTTTGCACAAGCCCTCTACCACCAGACAACGTCCTCCTAACCTCCTCTAACTCGTCACTTATAGCTTTAAAAAAAAGGCATAGACGGAAAGAGAGAGCGGGGTCAATCGCCGATTTATCTGATCTTCCGAATTAAACGAAATGATAAATGAGAGGAATACGAATAGTTTAAAGTACATCCTGATTTCAAGTTGCCTGTTATGACTCATCCTCACCCGCACAACAACCATGTAGGCGATGGACGCCACCCTCGTCTCTCCGCGCCTCAAAACACGTCTTTCTTCACGTACCTGCTTGCCATTGGCGAGCTGCTGCGCGTCTTTTAAGTAAAGCTGTTTCTCCAAATTCGCGATTTGCTCCCTCAGTTGAGTGATTTGAGCGAGCTGATCCCCAGCCGAGGGGTCTTCCCGCGTCGGGCCTGCATTACGGCTCACCTGGACAGATACACATCATAAATTACCATGGTTACTCTAGTTAGCCATTAAGAATACAAACTATTGGGTGCATTTTTAAAAAAAATTAACCCTCTTTCCAAAGAATAATGTGACAGCTACAAAGTATTATGTACGTCACGAACACGAGTTTGGGAACCACCCCTTGCCCCAATACGCGGCAGAAAACACCCTCAAAAACTGGTCGTTATTCTTGTGAATGCATGCTGAATTTGACAATTTATATATATATATATATATATATTTCACTCCATCATATCTAATTACAAATAACATCTGGAATTAACACATAGTGAAGATGGCTAATATAAATGTCAATCGGAGAAGCAATGGATAGTTCTTAGCAATAATCTTCTTAATATGTGAAGGTCCAATTCACTATCAATCGCAGCAAGTAGAATAAAAGAGTGCCTCATTTTTTAAATTTATTTTTTAGTACCCATCTGACAGGTTCCTAGAAGGGCATAAGTCCCCGTAATAATAAAACAGCCTAATGCTAGGCTAGAGTAAAACTAAAATAACGAGAAAATACCCCCCCCCCCCCAAAAAAAAAGGCTAACACGCTAAAGCAAAAAAAAAAAGCAATAAGAAGGAAGCACACACCAAAGTCGTGGGAGGGTACTCCCCACGCGGGAGTATGCTACCAAAAAACAATGTAGGTCAACATCCTCCAGGAAGTCAAATTGTTCACAAATCTGTGTAGACGAATCAGTCACTGGTACGAGGGACAAGCGGAAATGATCCAATACATAGATCAAAGCGCAAAGATCAGACAAACTGGGACACTCAACAATAAAGTGCTGAAGAGTCCAGGGACAATGCAGTCGTCACAGTAAGGTAATGGGGAGCGCTCAATCATACAAGAGTAACAAATTGGAAGGCAAGAGAAAGCAAGCTGAAGCCGCCGCGGCATTGAGGTAACAGTACAGTGCAATAGCAGGCAACTTTAAGTTTCCATCGACCGTCTCCCATCTTCCTTGCCAAGCAGCCCGTATTCCTGCCATGTATTCGGTGTGAGGAAGAGCGAAACGCTGGTCCGGTCGCAGAGTCCTCGGTGACTCTTTGGCGCGCTCATTCCACGCAATTCCTACATGTCCAGTAACACAGCAGAAGATAATCTCGACATCCACCCGCCTCGCCAAAACCGTGGCGTCACGGATATCACGAACCAGGGGATGCGGAGATTCCAATGCCCCGAGAGCACTCAGGGCGCTTTGTGAGTCGCTATAGATCACAATCCGGTCTCCAAACGGGGCACGTCGCGTGATCTCCCGTACCAAGTGGTGTACTGCCACCAGCTCGGCCGTGAAGACGACGCAGCGCCTGGCAGAGCCCCGGTGACTTCAAACAGGAGGGGATACGGCGTGGAAGCTGACCAGCTCTTGGGACTTGGAGCAATCCGTATACACTGGCACTGTTCCATCGTGACACGAGGTGTGTTCCAAAAAGGTCCGACTCAATAATCCCGCTGCTGTAGAAGCTTTGAGAGCAGAGGCGTGGCAGCAAATAGCTAAAGATGGTACCTTCCAGGGTAGCGTCCTGGGCAGAACCAGGGGCGTCACCGGCCCGAGAGCTATACCTAGCTCTCAAAGGAGTTTCCTAGCCCTAGACCCAAAGGGCTTAGGGTATGACTGGCGTCTCTCGGCGGCATAGCAACCGTCAAAAATGAGCTGCAGATGAAGTGAAAACTGTTGGTGACTGAGGGAGGCGCCGGGCTCGCGCGTACAAGCGAATGATGCAGTGTACACGGAATAGAGCGAGTGGCATCTCCCCAGCATCGACTAGAAGGCTCTCAATGGGGCAAGTGCGGAAGGCACAGGTCACCAGGCGAATACACGCAATACACGCTCGGCTGCGGATGGAAAAACTCGCATCCGTATTCGAGCTTCGAACGAACAAAGGATCGATGAAAAAGTAAGGCAGCAGCCCTATCAGCACCCCAAGCGCTGAACGTCACGGAACGGAGTATATCCATGGCGCGGGTACAAGAGACCCTAAGGCTGCGAATACGAGTCTCCCTGGTGCGGCGTCGGTCGAATACAAGACAAAGTAAACGGTGCGATTCCACCACTTCTATTCTAAGCGTACCCAATTAAGAAATAAGTAAGGGTCTGGGTGGAGCCGTGGAGGGCGGCAGAAGTGCACCACCTTAGTCTTGGACAAGGAAAACCGAAACCTGTGCGCTTCGGCATAACGAGAGACGCGGTTCAATGCCTGTTGGAGTCGACGCTCCAGAGTTGGCATCTGGGCCGCGCCAAATGAGATCGAAAGGTCGTCCACGTAGAGCGTAGCGAGAACATCTGCCGGCAGCACCCAAGTGATGCCGTTGATGCTGACGGCAAAAAGTGTGACACTGAGGACACCCTCTTCCTGCTCCATTGGGCAGGAGAGGGCTCCCCCTAGCCGTACGCGAAATCGACGATCTCCCCAAAATTCAGATATAAACATTCGGACGCGGGTCCGAGATTGCGGCCACATACTCTTGGAGAACGGAGGGTCCTCGATAACTTGCCCCGAATCCTTTTGACTCTTCCCGTTAAGTGAAGACATGTATGCCCGCCAAGAAGAGCAGCGGGCGTGCTTCGAAATATACCGGAACCTAGCCCGACGAAATTCAGCGACAGTGAAATCGTTCGGGCGGCGCTTATAGCGCATGTAGGCATAACGCTTCTGTTTGAGGGCCGTCTCACACTCGGCCGATCACCACGGGAGTAGTCGGCGTGCAAAACGGCCAGACGTTCTAGGAATAGTAGTCAGGCCTGCAGCGATAGGGTTGCCTGAGAACTCAACGGCCTCATCTACCGACCTAAACTCTTCGACTGGGAAAGAGAATTCTGTCATTTCCTAGAATGCAGGCAACCGCGCCCGCGCCAAGCACCACCGAGGTGGGCTCTCAGGCGGCAGTCGCCCTGAAAATGATATTTGAATGGGAAGTGATCGCTACCATGGAGGTCATCGACCGCCTCCCAATCAAAATCAGGGTGTGCATCCGAAGAGCACAAAGATAGATCAAGAGAAGTAAATGAATTGGTTCTCGGCAATGATGCATAAACTCATCCACATTTAAGACACCTATCTCAAGCTCTTCCTTCAGATCGGCAAGGACTTGTCCCGCGGGGATTTATTGTGTAACCTCCCCAGAGAGGATGCCTGCCATTCAGATATCCAAGCAAGAGAAAGGGCCTCAGCAAACGTGCCACGACGCGACAGAAGTCCCATGCGTCCCAATCAGCTGACGGTGGAATGTACGCAGAAATGATAGTATACCTCCTATCCAGGTGAAGCTGCACAGCCACTGCCTGAAAGGAGGTATCTAAAGTGAAAAGAACGGAGACATCATGCCGGGTGTAACCCGCGGAAGCCCAGCCAGGCCCCCATCTCGTGGTAGTGGAGACGCAAAATCCTTATAACACGGGAGGGCGGGCAGGGGGCACGCGCTTAGCATGGTCTCCTGCCAAAAAATAGCTAACGGGGAACGGGACGAGACGAGCCTCCGCAGCTCCTCCCAGCTTGCAGGCTTTCTTGGCAGTCCCCTTGCAAAGAAAAGGGGGGACTGTGGCTGGGAAGAGGGAGGTGCCCAAAAGCACCTCCAGAAAAGGGGGTGAGGGGGTGTCCCCTACACCCATAGGTGAAGAAGAGGAGTAAGCCTCCTCTCGGGTTAGACAAATTTGGAGGGTCACCTGTGCAAGCACAGGGAAAGGGGGGACCTCCATTTTTTCTGTGAAGCTGCCCGAGGGGGTGACCGCCATTTTTTCTGTTGAGCTGCCCGAGGGGGACACTCTGACAATGGAACAGGGGAAATTTTTAATTTCAACATCATTGGGCATTGTGACCCTATTTTTTATACAGCAAGCAATCGCTCATCACCCCTTGCAGTAGCCCACACTGCAAGGGGTGCGTACAGGCTTGGCAGAGCCAGGTACCGCTATTTAAGGCCATCCCTCCCAGCTGGTGACCTGGCAGCCCTTCACCATGGCTGTTCCACCTTGGCGTAAAAAAATAGATGGTGAAGTGATAAGGAAAGGGGATATGAGGAAGGTATGGGTTGGGATGAAGCAGGTTGTTAAAAACCCACCTTCATGAACCGGAGCTCAGGGGTTTGGGAACATGTCCCCTCCCCCCTCAGCCCCGATCTGGGACAGTTGGCTAAGAAGAAGGTCAGCATCTACCCTGTGAAATTAGAGGCTGACCAGAGAAAGTTGTTGGAGAGGTTGTATGAAAAGCGAGGAAACAGTGGGGAAACACAAGTGTCTGAAGGAAGGAGAAGAAGCTAAGCTGGGGTCGGACGGGGTGCTGAGTCCCATCAGCACAGAGGCCAGGATGGCAAATTGCCCCGCCACTTATGGGGTTAATCCTATAATTTCTAAAGATGGCAGGGACTGTAGGATTTGAGGTACGCTATACAGTGATTGTATGTCCCATTTATAAGGAGAAGGGCTTTGATAGTCTCAAGACACGACCAGATCATATTATACAGAGCTCAGAGCTACCAGCCTGTTTTTTCTGTAAGACATCTGCAGAGGCGCCAGCCTTTTTTGTGAACACTCGAGTGGCAGCCGGCAGGACTTTCCCCATGGGAACCTAAATATCTAAGAAAATCCATGGTGATACACTTGGCCTTTTCTTTTTTGTGTGTGTGTTTGCTAAGTATCGCTCATTTATCTCGTTAGTTTATAAATAATCAGGAGGTAGTACTCATACATAGAATTTTTTTTTTATTGTCTAAATAGTAAATTTATCAATCTCATTTTTGGGGTGTGTAAATAAGTAAGAAGATCTCTTATAAATATTTACCCCATATTTTTTTCTCATAAATAAACGACTACATATAATCCGTTTCATTTCTCCCTCGACTTCTCACATACAAATTAGTGAAGGAAGTGGGTCGGATCAATTAGAGTTAGATTTTTGGCCCTCTACATTTGGCACCCGAATAGGGATGTGAGATCTGGAAACTGGGAGCGTGACAGGATTGAATTGCAGGCCACATTCAATTAGAGTGACAAGTAGTTTAGTTGCTTTCACCTTTTTCTATCTTTATTACTAACATGGGAGGAAAGCTCCTGGGCTTCTTACTTCAACATTCACACTGTACCATGCATCCTCATCTAAGTCGCTTTCATCATCAAATCGCCCATCTTCCAACAGTTCCAACACATCCTCCCACACCAACCGTTCACCTGTCAGCCTCATTCTCTCTTTTCTCTTCCCATTCAACCAATCACTTATCTTTCATGGGACCGTATCCAGGAACTTTCTCATCAATTGTTTACATTCATTCACATCATCATCACCATAACTCTTCCTCAGCATACTCTCAAGCCTATGTGCATACATGTTCACACTTTCACTCATCCACATTTGAGCATTCTCAAATTCATTCACCTTTTTATACTTTACATTCTCTTTCATTCGTTTCACCTGCCCAATCAGTCTCTCCTTCACCACCTCATACCTCGGTTTCCCCACACTCATGACAACACAGAAAAACTCTAATACTTTTCCATCCAAACATTCCCCTAAAACATTCAGCCAGTATCCCTTATTCTCTGGGTACTTAAGCTTGCAATGCCACTCAAATTCCCTGAAGAATTCTTCCACACTCTTCCCACCATGCAACCTAAACTTATCTACCTTTGGCACTTTCCTTATCAAAATACCCTTCCGCACATTCACTTCACTCTCACCAATCATGCCATCACACTCTCCTTCATCCGAGTACAATGAGTCTATACTCTTCCCTCTCACCTTCTGATCCTTCCCCTTTGACCCAGTTTTCCTGCTTCTGTTGCATTCCACTCTATTCCATTCTCCGTCCTTCCTATCACTCACAATCATCATATCCTCTCTAGACTCACATACACTTACACTCATCGCATTAGGTCGGAGCAGGGGTGAGGGTCGAGGGTCCTGGGGCCAGTCCTGAGTGCTTCATTATGTGATATAGGTCCTTCATTCGTTGGTCGACCTGTTTCTGTCTCTCATCCATTTCTTTCCTCACCTCATCCATACTCATCATATCACTGTTCAATCCCTCAATCAAGCTCCTCAACATCATACATTCCTCCTCTTTCTGCCTCGGTCTAACAATCTCATCATGGAGGCCCTGTTCCAAAGAAGCCATCCTCCCAGGTTAGGAGCTTTCCTCCACTGCAGCAGTTTGTCAGCTATTGTGATGCCGTGAGGGCTGTGCCAGCTGGGGTGATGTCAAGCTTCCTGGGCCCGCAGGATGGATAGGCAAATGGAAGGGGACAGATAAGTGGTTTGAACGTGAATGGGTATATGAGGGAGCAACCGAGGTATGTCCCAGCAAATAAGAGGTAAAATGGTGTGAAAAAGATTGTGGAAGGAAGAGGGATATATTGGCGGAATGTAGGTGGACATCTGGTGCATGTTTTTGAAAGAGTTCTTCGAATGTAAAGAAAGAGGTTGAATGGTGGAGCAAATGCTGGGGGGAGTGGAAGATCTGCATGTGGTAACTGTGGAAAGGCCGGTGATTATGAGAGGGTGTGTGGTGACCAGACGAATATATATAGCTATTGTGCGATGAAAGGACATTCAAGTGAAAAGTGTTGGATTAGACTGAGAGCGCAAGGTGTGAATGGAAAGTCTGAAGCAGGAAACTGAATTGTAAAAGGGAACGTGGGAAAGTATCCTCTGGATATATGAGTGAGAGTAATGTGTTGGTAAGTCTGTCTAGTGTGAAAGTGCTGTCTGGTAGGAAGTATGAGTTTCTGAGTGTGAAGGTTGAATTGAATGGGATTGAGTGTTTGGCTGATAGATTCTGCATGCAAGATGAGCTTGGTATATAAGGATATGTATGACAAGCTAAGTGAAAAGGCCCTCCTGTCTGAGTGAAAAGGTAGTTTGGCAGGAAATGGTAGTATGAGAGTGCCTGTGATTGGAATGATGAGGTCAGCTGTTCGAATGCATGGTATGTGGATGAATGAGTGTGAATTCTCTGTGATTGATAAGGTGAGTAGTGAGAATGGTGTGATTTTGGGGTATGATTTTATGAAAGTGAACTGTATGGTTGTGCATCCTGTGAATGATCAGATTGAGAGAAAGATTGGTAAGAGTATGGTGGAGGAAATAATCGATAGCGACAAAAAGAGTAACAGGACGACTGACGAACAACCCCAACAGATTGCTACAAGAAGCCAGGGACCAGTAGATGAGTGTGAATGGGTGCAGAAGGGTGCGATTGAGTATAAAAGGTACCGTGAGTAAGGATTGAGTGTATTGTGAATGACTGTGGTCGAATGGCCTCAGGAGGAGGGGTGTAGTGGAGCAAATGTGAGTGAGTGTGTGTGAAGGGCCATTCTCCCACCCCTTTCCCAATACCCTCTCCCTCCCTCTGTAAGAATGTGTGTATGAATGGGAATGTTTTTGGTTTTCTTTCTTTTTATATATATAAATTGATTTTCATGTTTTGTATAAAGAACCAGCCTATTTTGTGAACACTCGAGTGGCAGTTGGAGGGACTTTCCCCAGGGAGACTTAAATATCTAAAAAACATCCATGGTGATACATGAGGTCTTTTCTTTTTTGTGTGTGTGTTTAATAAGTATCGTTGATTTATCTCGTTAGTGTATAAATAATTGTGATGTAGTATTCGTACATAGGATTTATTTATTTTTTTGATTGTGTATATATAGTAAATTTATCAATCTCAATTAGTTGTTGTGTAAATAAGTAACGAGAACTATTATAAATATTTACGCCATATTTTTTGTTGTAAATAAAGGACTGTACATACAATCCGTTTCATTTATCCCTCGATCTCTCACGTCAGAATTAGTGGGGGGTTTTTTGTTTTTTTGAAGGGACTATCTGGTGACTGCCCACTGAGGCATAAGTCGCCGTAAACAAAAAGCCTAGTTCTAGGCTACTTTAAAAAATTTGAACAGAAAACAACAATAAAAAGAAATAACAATTAGGAAGCAATAAAAAAAAAACAATAACAAAAACAACAACTAAACCTAGTTAAATGAAAGGGAGAAGGCCAGCCTCCCCCAAAATGTCAACAAGACTACCAGTCAATGTGCACGCACTCGTCCCAAGTAAAAAGGACAGGCAGTAGCGACCCCGCCCATCCCGGTACCGGGACAGGTAAAGTGCGCGAAAATCACCCAGACTGGGACATTCGACAAGAATGTGGAAAACAGTCTGGGAGACGACGCGGTCGTCGCAATATGGTGCAGGCGAGCGCTCCATCAAATAGCGATGCGTCACACGAGTGTGTCCGATTCCGAGACGACAGAAAGCAGCCTGAAGCTGTCGCGGCATTGGGGGATAGGTCCATGGGAACGGTCACGGCGCAATGGCACGCAACTTTAAGTTCCCTTCGACCGTCTCCCATCTTCTTTGCCAAGCAGTCTGAAGAGCTGCCCGTATTCCTGCCATGTAGTCGGTGCGAGGAAGAGCGAAACGCTGGTCCGGTCGCAGAGTCCTCGCGGACTTTTTGGCGCCCTCGTGGGCGCGCTCATTCCCCGCAATTCCTACATGTCCAGGAACCCAGCAGAAGATAGTCTCGACATCTGCCCGGCTCGCCAAAACCGTGGCGTCACGGATATCGCGAACCAGGGGATGCGGAGATTCCAATGCCCCGAGAGCACTCAGGGCCCTTTGTGAGTCGCTATAGATCACAATCCGGTCTCCGAACCGGGCACGTCGCGTAATCTCCCGTACCGAGTGGTATATTGCCACCAGCTCGGCCGTGAAGACAGACGCAGCGCCTGGTAGATCCCCGCTGACTTCAAACAGAGGGGAGATACGGCGTGGAAGCCGACCCCCTCTTGGGACTTGGAGCCATCCGTATACACTGGCACGGTTCCAGCGTGACACGATGTGTGCTCCAAAAAGGTCGAGCGCAATACTCCCGGCGCAGTACAAGCTTTGGGAGCAGAGGCGTGGCGACAAATAGCCAACTGTGGTACCCTCCAGGGTAACCTCCTGGGCAGAACCAGGGGCACTACCGGCCCGAGAGCTATATCTACCTCTCGAAGAAGTTTCCTGGCCCAAAGGGCTTAGGGTATGACTGGCGTCTCTCGGCGGCATAGGCACGATGGAGATCAGCTGCGGATGCAGTGAGAGCTGTTGGCGACTGAGGGAGGCGCCACGCTCGCGCGTACAGGCGAGTGATGCACTGCACGCGGCGCAGAGCGAGTGGCATCTCCCCAGCATCGACCAACAGGCTCTCAATTGAGGGAAGTGGGAAAGGCACCGGTCGCAAGGCGAAGGCCGGGGTGGTGGATCGAATCCACCTTCCGCAATAAACGCTCGGCTGCGGATGCATAAAACTCGCATCCGTAGCCGAGTTTCGAACGAACAAAGGATCGATAAAAAAATAGGGCAGTAGCCCTATCAGCGCCCCAAGCGCTGAACGTCACGGAACGGAGAATGTCCATGGCGCGGGTACAAGAGACCCTAAGGCTGCGAATATGAGCCTCCCAGGTGCGGCGTCGGTCGAATACAAGACAAAGGAAACGGTGCGACTCAACCACATCCAGGCGCACCCCATTAGGAAACAAATCTGGGTCGGGGTGAAGCCGTGGATGGCGGCAAAAGTGCACCACCTTAGTCTTGGCCAAAGAAAACCGAAACCTGTGCGCTTCGGCATAGCGAGAGACGCGGTTCAATGCCTGTTGGAGTCAACGCTCCAGAGTTGGCATCTGGGCCGCGCTAAAAGAGATCGAAAGGTCGTCCACGTAGAGCGTAGCAAGAAAATCTTCCGGCAGCACCGAGGTGATGCCGTTGATGCTCAGTGCAAAGAGTGTGACACTGAGGACACTTCCCTGCTTGACACCCTCTTCCTGCTCCTTTGGGCCGGAGAGGGCTCACCCCACCCGTACGCGGAATTGACGATCTCGCAAAAATTCACATATAAACATTGGGAGGCGTCCCCTCGCCCCCAACGTGTGGAGAGTCTCCATGATACGGTATCGCCATGCGGTATCATAGGCCTTCTCTAGATCGAAAAACACCGTGGCGGAGTGCTGTCTACGAAGGAAAGCCTCGCAGACGGCATTTTCCAGTCGAAGCAGAGCATCCGACGTGGAGTGGAACATGCAGAAGCCGCACTGTGCGGAAGAAAGATGGCACCGCTGACCAGGAAAAAGGCTAATCTAACATTTACCAATTTCTCCATCAACTTGCACACGCAAGAGGTTAGAGAGATTGGGCGGAAACAGGTCGGAGTAGAGTGATCTCTCCCCGGTTTGCGAAAGGCAAGCACAGTAGCGATTCGCCAGGAGTCTGGGAGAAGACCTTCCACCCAGATCCTGTTGAACAAATCTAACAGAAAGGCCATGCCTCGCTCACCCAGGTGTCGAAGCATGGCCTAGGGACATCGTCCGGACCATAAGCGGTGTCCGCGCACAAAGCGAGAGCGGAATGCAACTCACTCACAGTAAACTTGTCGTTGAAGGGTTCTCCGCCTCTGGAGGTAAAGTCCAGCCGGCGGCCTTCCGCGACATCACGACGTGCATTGAATGCTGGCGGAGCAGCATCCCGGCTAGAGAATCCTGAGAAAGCGGTCGCTAAGGATTCCGCCACGGACGCGGGGTCCGAGATTGCGGTCCCATTCTCCTGGAGAACGGGAGGGGGGAGCCTGCGAGAACTTGCCCCGAATCCTTTAGACTCGCTTCCACACCTCAGCTAAAGGTGTCTTCCCGTTAAGTGAAGACACGTATGCCCGCCAAGAAGAGCGGCAGGCGTGCTTCGAAATATACCGGAACCTAGCTCTAGCCCGACGAAATTCAACGACAGTGAAATCGTTCGGGCGGCGCTTATAGCGCATGTAGGCATAACGCTTCTGTTTGAGGGCCGTCTCACACTCGGCCCGACCCCCATGGGAGTGGTCGGCGTGCAAAACGGCCAGACGTCCTAGGAATAGTAGTCAGGCCCACAGCCATGAGGTTGCGGAGAAGAACTCAACGACCTCATCTACCGACCTAAACTCCTCGACTGAGATATAGAATTCAGTCATATCCCGAAATGCAGGCCACCGCGTCTGCGCCAAGCACCACCGAGGTGGGCTCTCAGGGGGCAGTTGCCCTGAAAATGATATTTAAATGGGAAAGTGATCACTACCATGGAGGTCATCGACCACCCCCCAATCAAAATCAGGCTGTGCATCCGAAGAGCACAAAGATAGGTCAAGGCAAGAAAATGAAGCAGTTCACGTTTAGGACACCCATCTCAAGCTCTTCGATCAGATCGGCATGGACTTGTCCCCTGGGATTTATGGAGTAATCTCCCCAGAGAGGATGCCTGCCGTTCAGATCTCCAAGCAAGAGATAGGGCCTCGGCAACCGTGCCACGACGCGGCGGAAGTCCCCCGCGTCGAAGTCAGGTGACGGTGGAATGTACGCAGAAATGATAGTATACCTCCTATCCGGGTGCAGCTGCAAAGCCACTGCCTGAAAGGAGGTATCTAAAGAGAAAGGAAGAACGGAGACATCATGCCGGGTGTAAACCGCGCATTCCCCAGCCCGGCCCTCCCGCGGTGGTGGGGTCGCAAGACCCTTATACCCCGGGAGGGCAGGCAGGAGGCACGCGCCTAGCATGGTCTCCTGCAAAAAGATAGCTAACAGGGAAAGGGACGAGACGAGCCTCCGCAGCTCCTCCCAGTTGTCCCGGAGTCCACGGCAATTCCATTGAAGGAATATGCCGTCCAGGCCTAGCTCGAAGGAGACGCGGGGGCCCTCCTCGAACTGAAGAACCTCACGGGAATGGCCGTACGCTTCCCGGGGGCAGAACCCCGGGCGCTGTTGGCCGGACAAAGCGCTGAAGGCGCTGTCGCCTTCGAGGACTTATTGGGGGAGGTTGGGCTCGACATGCGAGTCTTTTCCTCCATCCACCTCGAAACCTTAGGCGGGCGTTGCGGCTTCGGAGGCGGGGGGGGGGGGCCTCTTTTCGAGGAACCACCGTCTCCGAGCAACTCGCTCCACCTCGGGGCGTGGGCGAAGGAGCCGAAGCTCCTTTGTTGCTATCCTCCTTTGGGGGACAGCTTTAGGAACCCCCGAAGATGGTCAGCGACCATCTTCAGGGGTGTTACCTCCTGTGAGTCTAACGACTCGGTGGAGGCGCGTGGCCGTTTCGCCTTACGGGAAACGGTCACGCTGGGGCAAGAGGGGGAAGGCCTGGTTTTAGCCGGGGCTGGGTATGAACCCTTTTTGCAGCCAGCTTTACCAGGGGAGCGCCCAGGTTGGGTAGAGCCTGCAGAAGGGCTCCGAATGGACGCAGAAGGGCTCCGAATGGACGCGGAAACAACCGTGCTCGTTGCCCTGGATGGGCCAGGAGCAGAGGGTGCCTTTCTAACTATTGAGGCATATGACGCCCCAGGCAGAGCCAGGACCAAGTCCTTACTCTTTCTCAAGGAGATTTCCACCGCATTGCTTCGAAGAAACGGGGTGCGGCTCTCCCCAATTGACACACTTGGCCACACACGATTTGGACTTATCGTGTGCGACCTTGGAGCAATTTACACATACTTCGGGTAACCTCGACTTTGCATGTCTACATGAGCGATTAGTATGGCCGAAGCGGTGACAGTAATAGCACCGCCGCGGAAGTGGCACGAATGCCTTCACGCGGTAGCGGTACCAACCGCCACGCACCGATTCAGGGAGCTTGTCACAGTCGAACGTGACGAAGAGTGTAGGGGTGGGTGACGAGGCCCCTCCCTGTTTTCTCATCACACGTTCGACCTTGACCGCCCCATGGTCAGCCAGCTCTAGGGTGATGTCCTCAATGGAGTAGTCAACGAGTTTCCTCGCATAAACTACTCCTTTCACAAAGTTCATGGTAGAATGCGGCTCACACTCACCGGGATGCCATGAAGTGTCCAAAGAGCACTTATCTTGGCCGTCTTGGCGGGATTCGCCAGAAGGCTCCCGTCCGAGAAACGGGTCACCTTTGGCTCTCTACCAATTGCACTAGCTAATCCTCTCCTCTGATGGATCATGTTGCCATTGGCAACATGGTGCCATCAGTGGAGCGAATAACGAGGAAGAGTTTGAAGCCAGCGGGCTGAAAACGCCAGGTAACCTCTGAATCAGGGGCCCCGATCTTATCGAGGCTCCGCCCTTCACTTTTGTTCTTAGTCGGGGGCTCCGGACCTGGTGGGGCAGAGGGGCCAGATGAGCCAATCTTAGCTTGGTCGCCTAACAAAGGGGCAGCAGACCCATCCGTCCCCGCAGCCCCCGCGGATGGAGAGAAGGGCCGAGTCTTTTTTTTTTCTTTTTAGGAGAGGAGGGCGGGGAATGAACCCGCTATAAACCTCCGCCGGCAGAAGCCCCTAGGCCTATATCTTTAAAACTGCATGTTTTAAGAGGCCTCAAAGTCGCTGATTTTGAAAAATCGACTTGTCTCTAAAAAGCGTCCAAAATAAGTGGGCCATATCTCCGGAACCGTGTGAGGTACAGAGCTATAATTTTGCATGTGAAGTTCTTTTATGACATGTATCAACATACCCAAAAATGAAGAAAATCCAAGATGGTCACCAGTTTGGCATTGCCTGATGCCATGCGGAATGACTGGGTTATATCTATCATGGATACCCACAATTCTGGATCAGTGATCTGTTCTTACCTTAATATAATTATTATACTAACTAATTATTAATATTATAGAAAATTAGAGATAACAATTCTTTTTCTACATTATTCTAATGCTTGTAGCATTTGTTTTGAGAAAAAACCCAGAATAAACCTCAGGTTTTTGGGGATACTTTTTCAAAATTACCCATTATCTTCAAGAAATAAATGCTACTTATCAATATTTTATTCAAAATGCATATTTATATTTATAATTTCCACAAATATGTATCATATTAAGGTTATTTTTCTGATACTGACTAATAATTCATCTCTCCTTTTACAGGTTATGGCTACTTTAATAAAATTATTCTCATGCTTGTAGTATTTGTTTTTTAAAAACCCTGAGGTTTGAAAGAACAATAAAACCTGGGTTTGGTGGGGTTTTGCCAACCCTGCTCCATGATGGCCACTATGTCAAGCTTCTCGGATGACATCAGTGCTCTATGCTCGCAGAACTTGTTCCTCATCGAGCGGGCATTTAAGAGAAGCACTGTGTCCCCTCCACTTGTCCACTTCTTGATAGTTCATCAAGCATCCTCTCCTCCAAAGCTGGCCATCACCCATCTCCACCCCCTACCTCGTATCAATAGAAGGATTGTCTTGAGTTGAGATGTACGACCTTGGCTGCCAAGGGTGCTACTTCAGGAGAATCTCCCAACTGGGTTCCGGTCGGCTGTCCCCCTCGACCAACCTCTTCACCCAGTACAAACAGCAGCGGATAAGCTCACGCAGAACTCATCTCCCACAGGCAGACAGGTGGGTACCGTCATTGGCGAACAGTCCAGACCGACCGTTGAACTTGTCAAACGAGTTGACGAAACCTACACCCATGTCCGACAGGATCTTATCAAGTCTCTAGTTGATAATCAGAGCCTTTTGGTTTTCCACGTCACCTCTGGAGCATCGCAGAATGATCCCAATGATGACTGCTCCAGTTGAATTTTCCTTCACTTCAGTTGCTAAAGACTTCATGTTCTCAATGATGATTTTTTTTTTTTTCAAGGGGCTATCTGGCGACTGCCCACTTGGGCATAAGTCGCCACAAACAAACAGCCCAGTTCTAGGCTACTTTAAATTAAAAATTTTAACAGAAACAAAAATAAAAAGGGGATAACAATCAGGGAGCAAGCTCCGGCGTCGGGGGAAGGTCCCCCCACCCCCGGCGCAGGAGCCTGCGACCTACAAAAAAAACGACAATAACAAAAAAACAAGTTAAATACAAGGGAGAAGGCCGGCCTCCCCCCAAAAGTCAACAAGTCCACCAGTCATGGTGCACACACTCGTCCCGAGTACAAGGGACAGGCAGTAGCGACCCCGCCCATCCCAGGACCGGGACAGGTAACATGCGCGAAGATCACCCAGACTGGGGCATTAGACAAGAATGTGCCAAACAGTCTGGCAGACGACGCAGTCGTCGCAATAGGGTACAGGAGAGCGCTCCATCAAATAGCGATGCGTCACACGAGTGTGTCCGATTCCAAGACGACAGAAACGACCTGAAGCCGTCGCAGCATTGGGGGATAGGTCCATGGGAACGGTCTCGGCGGAAGGGCACGCAACTTTAAGTTCACTTCGACGGTCTCTCATCTTCTTTGCCAAGCAGTCCGAAGAGGTGCCCGTATTCCTGCCATGTAGTCGGTGTGAGGAAGAGCGAAACGCTGGTCCGGTCGCAGTCCTCGCGGACTCTTTAGGGCCCTCATCGGCGCGCTCATTCCCCGCAATTCCTATATGTCCAGGAACCCAGCAGAAGATAATCTTGACATCTGCCCGGCTCGCCAAAACCGTGGCGTCACGGATATCGCGAACCAGGGGATGCGGAGATTCCAATGCCCCGAGAGCACTCAAGGCGCTTTGTGAGTCGCTATAGATCACAATCCGTTCTCCAAACCGGGCACGTCGCGTAATCTCCCGTACCGAGTGGTGTATTGCCACCAGCTCGGCCGTGAAGACAGACGCAGCGCATGGCAGAGCCCCGCTGACTTAAAACAGAGGGTATAAAGAGTGGAAGCCGACCCCCTCTTGGGACTTGGAGCCATCCGTATACACTGGCACGGTTCCAGCATGACACGAGGTATGCTCCAGAAAGGTCGAACGCAATACTCCCGGCGCAGTACAAGCTTTGGGAGCAGAGGTGTGGCGACAAATAGCCAAATTGTGGTACCCTCCAGGGTGGCGTCCTGGGCAGAACCAGGGGCGCCACCGGCCCGAGAGCTATATCTACCTCTCCAAGGAGTTTCCTGGCCCTAAACCCAAAGGGCTTAGGGTATGACTGGCGTCTCTCAGGGGCATAGGCACCATCGAGATCAGCTGTGGATGCAGTGAGAGCTGTTGGCGACTGAGGGAGACGCCGGGCTCGCGCGTACAGGCGGGTGAAGAACTGCACGCGGCGCAGAGCGAGTGGCATCTCCCCAGCATCGACCAACAGGCTCTCAATAGGGAAAGTGCGGAAAACACCGGTCGCAAAGCGAAGGCCGAGAGAGATTGGGCGGAAACAGGTCGGAGTAGAGTGATCTCTCCCCGGTTTGCGAAAGGCGAGCACAGTTGAGATTCGCAAGGAGTCTGGGAGAAGACCCTCCACCCAGATCCTGTTGAACAAATCTAACAGAAAGGCCATGCCTCGCTCACCAAGGTGTCGAAGCATGGCGTACGGGACATCGTCCGGACCATGGGCGGTGTCCGCGCACGAAGCGAGAGCGGAACGCAACTCACCCACAGTAAACTTGTCGTTGAAGGATTTTCCGCATCTGGAGGAGCAGCATCCCGGCTAGAGAATGCGGAAAAAGCGGTCGCGGGGTCCAAGATTGCGGTCCCATTCTCCTGGAGAATGGGAGGGGGTTCCTGCGAGAACTTGCCCCGAATCCTTTTGACTCGCTTCCACACCTCTGCTAAAGGGGTCTTCCCGTTAAGTGAAGACACGTATGCCCGCCAAGAAGAGCGACAGGCGTGCTTCGAAATATACCGGAACCTAGCCCTAGCCCGACGAAATTCAGCGACAGTGAAATCGTTCGGGCATAACGCTTCTGTTTGAGGTCCGTCTCACACTCGGCCGACCACCTTGGGAGTGGTCGGCGTGCAAAACGGCCAGACGTTCTAGGAATATTAGTCAGGCCCACGGTGATGAGATTGCCGGAGAAGAACTCAACGGCCTCATCTACCGCCCTAATCCTCGACTGAGATAGAGAATTCAGTCATTTCCTGAAATGCAGGCCACCGCGCCCGCGCCAAGCACCACCGAGGTGGGCTCTCAGGCGTCAGTTGCCCTGAAAATGATATTTGAATGGGAAAGTGATCACTACCATGGAGGTCATCGACCACCCCCGAATCAAAATCAGGGTGTGCGTCCGAAGAGCACAAAAATTGATCAAGGCAAGAAAATGAAGCAGTTCTCGGACAGTGCTGTGTAAACTCATCCACGTTTAGGACACCTATCTCAAGCTCTTCGATCAGTTGGGCAAAGACAGGTCCCCTGGGATTTATTGAGTAATCCCTCAGGAGAGGATGCCTGTCGTTCAGATCTCCAAGCAAGAGAAAGAACCTCGGCAACCGTGCCAAGACGCGGTGGAAGTCCCCCGCATCGAATTCAGCTGATGTTGGGAATGTACGCAGAAATGATAGTATACCTCCTATGCAGGTGCAGCTGCACAACCACTGCCTGAAAGGAAGTATCTAAAGAGAAAGGAAGAACGGAGACATCATGCCGGGTGTAAACCGAGACCCCTCTGGCCGGCCATCCCGCGGATGTGGGGTCGCGAGACCCTTATAACCCGAAGGGCGCGCAGCGGGCACGCGCCTAGCATTGTCTCCTGCAGAAAGATAGCTAACGGGGAACGGGACGAGACGAAACTCCGCAGATCTTCACAGTTGACCCAGAGTCCACAGCAATTCCATTGAAGGAATATGCCCTCCAGGCCTAGCACGGAGGAGACGCGAGGGCCCTCCTCGAACTGAAGACCCTCACGGGAATGGCCGTACGCTTCACGGGGGCAGAACCCCGGGCGCCTTTGGCCGGACAAAGCGCTGAAGGCGCTGTCGCCTTCGAGGACTTATTGGGGGAGGTTGGGCTCGACATGCAGGCTTTTCCTCCCTCCGCCTCGAAACCTTAGGAGGGCGTTGCGGCTTCGGAGGTGGGGGGCCCCGTTTTCGAGAAACCACCGTCTCCGAGCCACTCGCTCCACCTCATAGCGTAGGCGAAGGAGCCGAAGCTCATTTGTTGCTGTCCTCCTTTCGGGGGACAGCTTTAGGAACCCCGGAAGATGGCCTAGCGACCATCTTCAGGGGTGTTGCCTCCTGTGAGTCTAACGACTCGGTGGAGGCGCGTGGCCGTTTCGCCTTACGGGAAACAGTCACGCTGGGGAAAGAGGGGGAAGCCCTGGTTTTAGCCAAGGCTGGGTGTGAACCCTTTTTGCCACCCGCTTAACCAGGGGATCGCCCGGGTTGAGTAGAGCCCGCAGAAGGGCTCCGAATGGGCGCGGAAACAACCGTGCTCGTTGGCCTGGATGGACCAGGAGCAGAGGGTGCCTTTCTAACTATTGAGGCATATGACGTCCCAGGCAGAGTCGGGTGCGCCAGGACCAAGTCCTTAGCCTAGCGGAATGAGAGTCGATCCTGGGCCTGAACGGCCAGGATTTCTTTCTCAAGGAGATATGCACCACATTGCTTCGAAAAAGCAGGGTGCGGCTCTCCGCAATTGAAAACTTAGCCACACACGATTTGGAATTATCGTGAGCGGCCTTGGAGCAATTTACACAAACTTCGGGTGACCCCGACTTTGCACGTCTACAAGAACGATTCGTATGGCCGAAGCGGTGACAGTAATAGCACCGCCGCGGCAGTAGCACGAATGCCTTCACGCGGTAGCGGTACCAACCGGCACGCACCAACTCAGGGAGCTTGTCACAGTCGAACGTGACGAAGAGTGTAGGGGTGGGTCTCGAGACCCCTCCCTGTTTTCTCATCACATGTTCGACCTTGAACGCCCCATGGTCGGCCAGCTCTAGGGTGATGTCCTCAATGGAGTAGTCAACGAGTTTCCTCGCATAAACTACTCCTTTCACAAAGTTCATGGTAGAGTGCGGCGTCACACTCACCGGGGTGCCATGAAGTTGTCGAAGAGCACTTATCTTGGCCGCCTCGCCGGGATTCGCCAGAAGGCACGTGTTCGAGAAACGGGTCACCTTCGGCTCTCTACCAATTGCACTAGCTAATCCTCTCCTCTGATGGATCATGTTGCCCTTGGCCAACATGGTGCCATCAGTGGAGCGAATAACGAGGAAGCGTTTGAAGCCAGCGGGCTCGAAAACGCTAGGTAACCTCTGAATCAGGGGCCCCGATGTCATCGAGGCTCCGCCCTGTGCACTTTTCGTCTTTGTCATAGTCAGGGGCTCCGCACCCGGGGGGGCAGAGGGACGGAAGTGCCGATCTTGGCTTTGTCACTTGCCAAAGTGGCAGCAGACCCATCCGTCCCCGTAGCCGCCACGGATGGAGAGGAGCCCCGAGTCTTTTTAGTCTTTTTAGGAGAGGAGGGCAGGGAATGAACCCGCTTCTCATCTCCGCTGATAGAAGCCCCTAGGCCAGATGGACCAGCATAAGCCAGGTCCTTCTCCAAAATGGAAAAAGTCCTGGTGGTCGCAGGGGCACCGGTCAGAGGAGATCCCTTCCCTACTTGTACTGCCTTGGAGCCCTCAGCGGTTTGAGAAGGACCCTTGCATAGGGGGAATCCGGGCTCGGCGCCAAGTACCGAACCCGGGATTCCCCCTCAGGGAAGGCCCTACTGTCTGAGGCTGGGTTTCCTCAAGGACCATGTCTATCACAGGAGGGGCCTCCAGTTGGCCATCCCCTCCCAGGACATCGCAGGTCCCCTTGGCAGCATCACCAGTCTTTTGTGGGGAGGCACAGTCCTTGACCCCGGCAAGGTTTAATATTCTTGCCAGCAGGTCTTTTGAGGGAAGCGACCGAAGGGGCCTGGCTTCCCTCTCCCCCCTAAGGGGATTTGCCCTACCGAGCTGCTTACATGAGGGGCGGTCGGCAATGGGCTGCCTGCTGGCTTTCTTGGCAGTCCCCTTAGAAAGAAAAGGAGGGACTGCCGCTGGAAATAGGGAGGTGCCCGAAAGCACCTCCAGAGAAGGGGGTGAGGGGGGGTCCCCTTCACCAGTAGGCATAGGAGAGGAGTAAGCCTTCTCTCCGGTTAAAGAAAAATGGAGGGTACCCTGTGCAAGCACACAGGAAGGGACCTCCATTTTTTCGGTGGAGCTGCCCGAGGGCGGCTCCGTCGATAAGCAAGGTGGTATTGAAGGAGATGTTGTTTTTTTTTTGCATCATATGGCATGGTGACCCTTTTGTTTTACGGGACGCAATCGCTCACCACCTCTCACAGTAGCCCGACCTGCAAGAGGTGCTTACAGGCTCGGCAGAGCCAGGCGCCGCCATTTGGGACCACCCCTCCCGCCTGGTGGCCTGGCAGTCTATCGCCATGGCGGTTCCACCTTGAACACGGCGTAAAAAAGATAGATTTTGAAGACGAGAGGAAAAGGGATGTGAGGAAGGTATGGGTGGGGATGAAGCAGGTTGTTAAAAAACAACCACCTCAGACCGGAGCTCAGGGGTTAGGGAACATTGTCCCCTCCTCCATCAGCCCCGATCCGGGACGGTTGGCTGAGAAGGTCAGCATCTACCCTGTGAAATTAGAGGCTGACCAGAGAAAGCTGTGGGAGAGGTTGTTTGAAAAGCGATGAAGTAGTGGAGAAATACAGGCTATCTGAAGGAAGGAAGAGTGGCTAAGCTAAGGCCGGACGGAGCGCTGGATCACGTCAGCACAACGGCCAGGATGGCAAATCGCCGCACCCCTTACGGGGTCCACAATGATGAACTCAGTGAAGCCTGCAATACCTCTCCGTAGGAACAGGTAGTTTCCTCTGGCTAGTGCTTAACATCTCGGGTCCACTTCCCTGTGAGGTTATGTATGCACCACATTTCCTTGAGCACCCTGTTTGGCTTACTCGTCAAGTCTCTCACTTGAGAGTACCCAACAACAATTGGAGCCTCCCAACCAGATTCGAGAGCTGAAAATTTATTGGAGGTTGACACCGGATTAGCTTCGGAGGTTCCCTAGGTCTCTTTGCTCCCCTTCTGACAGGGGTGAACCATTATGGCATACCCCTTAGGCACCAGCGATGCTGGAACCCTTGACACTAGGGTGATGTGTATTTTTATCCCTGTTTTTCTTCTTTCTCTTCTTCACCTCTTCTCCACTCAGCTGGCGTGGCACTGCCGATGCAGTGTTCACCGCCTGAATGAGAGTCCCGTTGGTGGAACCGGCCATTTCGGTGGGAGGTTCATCCAACACTCAAGCTGAATGGGTCTCTAACATAACATAACATAACATAATTTCACGGATGACAAAAGCCACAAGGGCCTATCAAAGGTCATCCGCATCCGTCAAAACCCACCCACAAAAAGCACCATCACCAGGGAAAGACAAAATCAAAGCCCCCACAATATAATATAACAGATGACAAAAGCCACAAGGGCTCATCATAGGTCATCCGAGTCAAACGGCTTCTTTTTTAAGGCACCCAAACTCCCAAGAAAACTACATCCAGAGGATTGCGTCCAGAAACAAGGGTATCTCCAATCAAGGCACGTCAAGAACTAAATCATGCAGCTATAGATATATACAAACAATATTAATATATACAAAACTTAGGAACCATCACAACCTTCCCTCCCCATAAACTCATCCAACCTACTCTTAAATACATTTAGATTTGGACTACCTACTACCCTCGGCGGCAGTTTGTTCCAGAAATCTACCACTCTATTGGTGAAAAAATATTTCCTTAAATCCAACCTACACCTTTGCTTTTTAATTTTCAAGTGATGACCTCTAGTCCGATTTCCATCATCTAACTCAAAAAACTTGCTAACATCCAATTTATCTATCCCAGAATATTTTTTAAAGAGCTCAATCATATCCCCTCTCACACATCTCCTTTTGAATGAGAACATATTTAATATCCTCAGTCTATCTATATATTCAAGGTGCCTCAGGGAAGGAATAATCTTTGTTGCCCTCCGTTGCACTGACTCGAGAAGGTTAATATCGTGTCTAAAATGTGGGGACCATGCCTGTATACAGTACTCTAGATGTGGCCTAACATAAGAGTTATAGAATTTAAGAATAGCCTCCTTACTTTTGTAACTGACATTTCTCTTAAAGAAACCCAGCACTCTACTTGCCCTATTTCTTGCTTCAATACAGTGCTTAGAAAACCTTAATGACTTATCTATTACTACTCCTAGATCTTTCTCATCCTCTACTGAGCTCAGCCAATGCCCATCCATTTCATAGTTAAATTCTCTATTATCTTTTCCCATGTTAATAACTTTGCACTTAACAAGGTTGAAAGTCATTTGCCACTTATGTGCCCAGGATAACAATTTATTTAAATCCCCCTGCACTTTAAAATTATCCTCAATATCTTTAACTACAGCTGCTAATTTGGTATCATCCGCAAAAATTGAAACTTTATTATTAACTGCCTCCCCAAGATCGTTTATATAGATGACAAATAATAATGGACCGAGAACTGATCCCTGAGGAACCCCACCCCACTGATAACATCCCTCCACTCTGACTTTACACCATTTAGCACTACCCTTTGCTTCCTGTCTTTCAGCCACTCAGCTATCCAATTTGAAACACCCCCACATATCCCATTCATTTTTAATTTATGAACTAGTCTCCTATGTGGTACCTTATCAAATGCTTTACTAAAATCTAAGTCAATTATATCTACATTCTCTCCCTTATCTACTTGATCTGTTACGAACTCCAGAAAGTCTAGTAAATTAGTCAAACATGATCTACCTGATCTAAACCCATGCTGAGCATCGCTGATTAACCCCTCCCTCTCTAGATGTTAGCAAATCCCTTTTTTAACTATTTTCTCAAGAATTCTACAGACTACAGGAGTTAGGCTAACTGGTCTAAAGTTATTTGGATCCTCTTTACTACTCTTCTTGAAAATGGGGACTACATTCGCTCTCTTCCAATCATCGGGTATTTCTCCATATTCCAGTCACCTAGTATACAACTTCTCCAGAGCTATTGAGATACTTTCTACCCCTTCTGTAAGTATCCTAGAATGAATATTATCAGGGCTGGAGGCCTTGGTAGTATCTAACTCACCTATTAGTTCTTTTATCGTCCTCCAATCCACACAAATGGTAGTAAACACCTCTTTCCCTGACCCATGAGTACTATACATAAGACTATTTAGTTTCTCCTTTGTAAATACTGATGCAAAATGACCATTTAGTACCTCAACTATTTTCTCATCAGTTTCTCTCACAACCCCTTCATATTTGATTATTAATTTTATAGTAACAAAAGAACTTTCTAGGATCTTTGTTGCTATCCTGAGCTAATTTAATTTCTGATACCCTTTTGTTCTTCTTTATAATCTTATTTAACTCATTCCTAGCCATTCTATAATCACTTAAATTTTGAATATTATTTTGTACCTGTAATTTTTTATATGCCCTTTTCTTCTCTGAACTTTTTCTAGCTATCTCATGATTCCACCATAATGGTTTCCTACTTTTGTTCCTAATGGCCTTCATTGGGATACATTGTTCTTGGACTACATTTATTATATGCTTGAAAGTATGCCACATCCCATAAGCATTTCTACCTCTGAATTCTACATCCCAGTCTACAAAATTTAGCAAGCTTCGGAGTTTTACATAATCTCCCTTATGAAAATTTGGAACTTTTACAGCATTCTCGGTTATTTTACCCTTCTCAATTCCCAAGTTAAAACGAACTATCTGATGGTCACTATTTCCCAATGCTTCCCCAACAGTCAATTCTTGAACTAAATGATCACTGTTAGAAAGTACTAAATCTAATATATTGTCCCCCCTCGTTGGCTCATTAACAAATTGATTTAAAAAATTATCCTCAAAGCATTCTGTGAACCTGCCACTTGTTCTATCCCTACCTATCATATTTTCCCAGTCCACAGAGTTTAAGTTGAAGTCCCCAATAATAACTGCATCTGTTTCACATCCCTTACTTATTTCCCTTATCATTAGTTCATCCATATCATCAGTCAGACCAGGTGGCCTGTAAAAAGCTCCCGAATGCACCATTCTATTTTTACTGAACCCAATATCTATCCAAAGTGACTCAACTCCATCCTGCTTTATTGAAGTATTTAAACTTGAAAAAATGTTGCTTTTTATATAGATAATTATTCCTCCACCAATCCTACCTGTCCTTTGACTAATGTACATATTATAGCCCTGTAAATCAAATTCACTTATAATGTCACTAAATTCTATTTCATTAACCCATGATTCAGTAACACATAATATATCTATATCCTCATTGCTAATATAACTAAATAGCTAATCCTTGAAGCAAACTCTGTAATCCTGTCCTTGACAGGGTTGGCACTATCTCCCCCACCCCCAACCACCCTAAGTGAGTTTTGTTTTATTTTATATATAAAAATTTAGTTTTATATCCTATTGATAAATAACGTCTATATATGTACATAAAGTAAACAATGTAAAATCTATAAAGATCTTCCCCCCCCCCAAAAAAAAAATCTAAATAACATCAAACAGGGGTTTTTTCTTTTAATCTTGATCGAAAGTTCTTTGTCTCATTTGCACATGTTCTAGTTTTTGTTTTGATATAAAGAGTAATGATACAACACATTAAATTTAAATCTAGCCAAACTTTTTAATTCTTATATTAAATAAATAAACACTTTTCCTTTCCTACATAATCATATAAAGGGAAAAAAAAACTAAACAGAAACTTAACTCTGTTAATACAAAAAGAACTCTTCTAGACTTTTACTATCAGACATCAACATTTACCATTCTGTATCTTGCTCTCTTTTTAAGTGTTTGCAGATTTTCACTAGTTTCTCCACTTTTTCACTCCCAATCTATTTCTCATTCTATCTAATATAAGTCCAAATGAGGAAAATAACCTCTCTATTGCAGGTGAACTAGCTGGACATGAATGTATGGACACTAAAAATGAACAAAATTCATCTGGCACATCTTCCCATTTGTTTTTTTTTCTGCTTCATATTCATTATATGCCACTACTTGTTTGAAGAAAGGCTGGATTTAACCGATTTAGAAAACAATGTGTGGGAACATTTGACTATCCTTGAGCTGAAATTCATCAATCCAACTACATAATCAGAATGAATTTCATTGAGCCAGTTCTCAGCTTGTTCTTCAGCTTCATCTCTAGATTTTCTCCTGGAATTTCAAACATAGCAAATTAAAACTGTGGCATTCAGGCATTGATGACATTCTACTTTCAGTTTCAGAATATAAAAATTGCTTTTAGCATGTAATTCTTCTGCAATACTAAATTAGCAGAATTACAACTTCTTACCTAAGTAACAAGGATCAGTCATGTAAGCAAAATAATGAACACGCTTCGTGGCTTTCTTGAACCTATCCTTGTTACTTTGATGATCCTGCTGCAAATCAGGATTATTCATTAAAGATATCCAGGTGTGGACAGCATCCGCAAGCCTTGTTCCATCAGCTTGGAGCTGGGTTATAAACAAAAGTAACACAAATTATGTACTGTACATACTGGTACTGTATTGATTTTATTGATACTTAATTATATTATGATTATTGACATTGCTGTTATTATTTTCATTATTACTAATATTATCATACCTTGTCTAGAGCAGCTCCAAAGTGTTCCAGTTGGGTCAGGAGATGCTGAGCTTCCGGATATATGCCAATATTGTCAATAATTTGGACAATGTTTGCAGGGAAGCTCTGAACTTGTTGCCCCCTTATTAAAAAAAAACAATAAAACTCCAAAAACCCCAGTGGGTTGGGTTTTTTTCCAATCCTGGTCCTTGAGACAGTGAATCTGACATGTGTGCTCGGATTCCAGGCTCTGTAGTTTCCTTTCGAATTCTCTAGATTTCTCCTTAGATATTCTATAAAATCTGTCAGTTCTTTGCAATAAGCCACTGCTTCTTGAACCTCGCCTTTCAGGATGCAATCAGTGCAGATATTGCCCAGGTGGCATTTCAAATAACACCCTTCAAGAAAGTCCAAGCAGCACTTGTACTTTTGGCATATCACACAGGTGTACTTTAAAGCAGTTGGTCCTCTATTTCCACTCATGTTGAACATTATAACACTAATAACTTTGAGACCAATGAATAAGTAAAAAAGGAGTGGGTGGTGAGTTTGCCCTACATGAGTCGCTCCCGCGTACCAATCAGAGACATTTTGGATCCTGCAGAAGGCATGCTCCTTTGCTGCTGTTTGTCTGACAGAGTTATCCAAGCCCGGCGTGCCATGGCTGCCAACCAAGCAGCACTGATGACCCCTTGATTTTGCAGCAAGTGAACAGTGGAACATGCCCTGTACTAAGCTCCTACTAGTTCACTTTAAGGCAGCCAAGATCTTGGTGTAGCATTCAATGGATATCCTGCCACACCAACCAAAGGCTTTTTGTTGGCCTGGCAGCCAACCTGGGAACAAAGGCCTGTCACCACGGAGCATGCTACCAGAGGCACCCTTCAACAGTTACTGAAAATGCTCAGGAATTACATGCCAGGAAAGGGGTTAATGGGGCACATACCCTCATCCCATTCATAGTGCTGCAGCGCCTAGGACCCCTCTAGTCCCAGTCTTGATGTTGTTTTTAGATGTTCCAAAGCCTCCCTTCTGATGCATGAGGTAGCTAACAGGTCCCTCTAATCTAGATAGAAGGTTAAAGGGTGGCACTAAAAGGAAAGTCCTAGATTTGGGGGTTTTTTTTAAAGATGGGTCACAGAGAGAGAAAGAGAGGAACAATGTCATAAAGAATAGTAATACCTCAAAGGACATTGCTCACCATACCATGGAGGTACTATTTTGGGAAAGCCCTAACCTATAGCATAACAGAAAGTGTAGAAGAGATTAAGGCTGTCCACACCCGCTTATGCGGGCCAGAAAGTGGAAAAGATATATGACTGTGCTGTGAAAAAGAACACAATCAGGAAATTTTTATAGAAAACTTGAAACTTATCTACTTGCTTCTTAACTATACAGATACTATAATACTGGATTGCGCTATTTTCAAGGTCTAACACATAATACCTGTATTTTAGGCCAGTTTTTCCTACTTAATCAGAAAATCATGCTCATTTTATCTAATTAGATGATCAAGTTTTTAGGATATAAACACATGTCATAAATTCCTATATTCCAATCTATTTGTAGGTTAATTAATGTAGACACAATAGTAAATTTTGAACTGAATTATACGCCCACAACACTCTTCCCAGCCATACATCCAAGGCATTCACTGTCGTACTCATCATTCTCAACATCTCACACAAGGTTCTTATCATACATTTAGCCAATCCATTTGAAGATGGTACATACAGAGTTGTTCTCACATGCTCCACACCATTCTCTCTCAACATTTGCTCAAACACTTCTCTTACAAATTCAGGCCCATTATCACTCAGACATCTTCTAGGCTTCTATACACACATAGGAAAAAACAACTGCTCAACCACACGCGCAACAGTCACACTCCTTTTATCTCTCACAGGCGCTGCATACACAAACTTACTTTTATGATCAACCATAACAACCATACCAACATTCCCAGCATTTGTACGCGACAAAGACACACAATCCATCACTACCAATTCAAACGGTTCTTTAGCATCAAGTTTCAACATCGGTGGTTTCACTTGCACACCTTGCACCTTTCGCTTCTGACACCTTTCACATGTAGTCGCTACATCATTCACAGCAGTTCCAGAATTGGATGTCACACACGCTCCTTCATACACTCCCACAGCTTAAACTTACCTATATGCCTATAATTATCATGCACAACCTTCAGCAGACCAATCATACCAACCAAGAACATCACAGGTACATACATATCAACACCACCCTTTACATGCCTCACAAAATATACAACATCCATACAAACAACAAAATCCTTAGCATACCTTTTAAAATCACTTAAACACTCTGACCATTCATTCAAATCAACACACGTCATTACACACCTCTTCAACTCACTAACAAAAGGACACATCTCTTGCATCTCTAGAATATCATCATCACTTAAAATCTCATTCTCATCATCCATGACCAATTCAATAATACCGTAACACTTGACAACATTCTTTGCACACTCATTCAACCTCATCACCTCACATTCACCTTTCATAAGACAATCCTTATCAGCATCCAAAGACAAATCATTCAATCTCATAAAGTCTACACCAAGCAAGAAACAACACGGCATTTGCTCATCTTTCAGAATCACAAAGTCATGCTTCACATTCACACCATTACCCAAACTCACTTTCAGACTAACCTGTTCCCATGCAACTATCATGCCATTTCCTAATCCACTTATCCGTAACTTCACAGGTTTAAGCTTGCAACATCTAAACTCATCATACTTACTCAGAATCCTCTCATTCACTAAAGACACTTGCGCTCCAGTATCAACCAAACCACAGAAGAACCTTTCACCAACTTTCACTCTCGCTTCCATCATATCAGGTCGACCATGTTCGCAATACACAGAAAGAACAAGCATACCAACATCAGTACTGATATCCACATTGTCATCAACTCCCATATCATCACTCATAACACACTCATCTTCATCCAGACAATCATTCTTCTCTCTCATATATGATCACTTTTCAATCACCCAATTGTAGTGCACACCACTCAAACATTGCAGATGTACCACATTAGGATACAAACCCTTCATCTTCTCATCTTTGTACACAATCGGCCTCTCACCCACAAAGTGCACATAAACAATCACTCCATACAAACGACTCACTACAATCAACACTTCCTGAAATGGCGGGACCCCTTGCATACACATCACTCTCAAATCTTTCATGAAGTTCCACACCCTTGCCATACCAATGCTTTCAGGCTTCCTACATACTTCACTCATTACCTCCTTCCTTAAGTCATCTACACTATCGGGCACTCTCACATCTACTCCATCACTCTTCAAATCTTGCAAACCATTCCATACACTCTCAAACAAGGAATCACCACCACCCTTACTCAACTTCCCATTCATAATCCCTTTCGGCAAATACTCAGGATCACTCACTCCTCACACATTTTCATCATTCGTACCAGGATACCTTGACATCAAATCAGCCACTCCATTCCATTCACCAGGCACATACTCAATCACATAGTCAAAGTCACTCAAATCTTCCAAAGTCCTTGCAATCCTACTATCAGCCCACTTCATACGCTGCAGATACACAAGAGGTTGATGATCGGTTTTGATGACAAACCTCACACCATACAAAAATGGACAGAACACTTTCAAACAATACCTTATCGCAGCCAACTCTCGCTCCACAGTCGAATTCTTTCGTTCTGCCGCATTCATAGCCTTGGATACATACCCAATTATTCGCCTGACATTCTCTCCATTCAAACGCTGCTCTTGCATCAGAAAACCTCCCATACAATACCCACTCGCATCTGTATACAATTCAACATCTTCAGCCACTGCCTCTTTCAGTTTCTCATAGGGCCATTCTTCCAACCCCCCTTTACATATATCTTTCCCTACTCCTGTGTGAGAGTGTGGGTATAATCTGCCTTCCGATTTTTTATTATGAATAATGTTAACCAATTGTATTCTCTTTTTGGAGATATTACTTTGTACTAAGTAAATTTAATGAAAGATATTACTTTGTACTAAGTAAATTTAACGAAAGATATTATTTTCTAAACATAAATATAAGAGCAAATATTTAGAGAGTTAAGTTAAATTTATTTGTCCAGTGCATTGGGATATTACCCTAGTATCGCATCCTGTGTCTTCAAAGAGTGAAGCTTCAGCGGACTGTGAGAAGAATCCTCGAGGCAAGTGCTCAGCCCAGCCCATCCCTGAAGCAGAGGGCATTACCTGCACTGCCTACCTTCATTGGCTGATGAGCCCATCCCCCTTCTTATAGGACAACTACGACTACTAGCACCACCACCCCAGCCTTCAAGTGATAGTCCTATGCCCCTTCTTGTTCGGGTGTTGTTTTGTTTTGTTGTGTGGACCTTGTTTGGGTTGTTGAAATTTGTTCTCTGTGCCTGTCATATTTTATTTTGTTTTCGGTTGGAGAAGTTTAATTTGTAAAGAGTATATATTTTTTATTTTGAATGTGCACCGGTGTTTATTTATTTTGTTTGTAAATATAAACTGTAATTATAACTGTATTTTTTGTAAAGTAAAGGACTGTATATCAAATCGTATCAATTCTTCCGCGGGATTCTCAAGGTCCATAAATCCTAGGATAAGGTTGGAACGCAGGTTTAGTGTTGCTTTCGGCCCGCTACCATGGTAAAATAGGATCAGGAACAGGAAGATCGGGGCCATGTGGGACTGGTTTTATAGCAGAAGGAACATTGGGGTATTGAACATGATTCTTGTGATTGATGCATTTCAAATTTGTCATGCAGAAGTAGCAGTCGATGATGTGATCTTTTTGCCTTTCCTCCACACCCATAAATTTTCCACACATGTTTTACAGCCAATATGGGGAGCAAATAGCATATACTGGTCCCCTAGTTTCACTCCAAAGTAAGCATGATATGCCTTTTTAAAAACCCATTTGGATGATTGTTACAGTATGATCCATTGTAATGCTAATTTAGACCAGAAAAGATGAATAAAATAGGTTATCTATGGTTACTCATGACATGTGACAAAACAGAAGTAATAAACGGATGGATGATGCGCTATTTTAGAATATACATTCTAATATAAATCAAGCATATCTTAGAAACTAGACCTGACCAAAGAAAACTAATTATATTGTTAAATTCAGCACAGAAAAATGATTCTAAATCAGTTGGAAAACCTATGATCTTTGAAAAAAAGTTTTAAAATGCAGGCCAGTGTATAATCTATACCAAGTTGATACCATCTAAGTCAAGGTATAGATTATCTCATCAAATCTAGATTTGAACTGTTCAACTGACAAACTATTTTCCACTTCTGGTGGTAGGCAGTTCCATATTTGGCAGATTTTGTATGAGAAGAAGTTGCTGCAAATGCTAGTATGGAATTGCGGTAATTCAAGTTTGTAACCATGGTTATGTGTAGCATTTGTATTTAATGTGAAGTGCATCCTGTGGTCTAGGTTTTCAATTCCCCGTATTGTCTTAAAACTCCCAGCTGGCCTCTAAACCGGCAAATTCCAGGGAGAACATTTCCAGTTCTCGCCACTGACGCTAATTACTTTTATGCCTGCCTAATGGAAGGGATCAATTTAGTAGCCCCAACATGTACCCTTTCTAGTCATTCAATGTCCTTCTGCAGGGTTGGGGACCAGAATTGAATGGCATATTCAAGGTGTGACTGGACAAGAGAGTTGTACAAGGCGAGAACAATCTGCTTATTTTGGAAACAAAAATGTCTATGTGCCTCAGCATTCTCTGGGCCTTCTTTTCTACCTGGAGGCACTGCTTGGAGAATTTACGCTCACTGCTAATTAGCACCCATAAATCTTTCTCAAAGTCAGTGGTATCAAGGTATTTGCCTAGCAAGTAGTAGTTTTCCCTGAGGGTTATCATGGTCGATGTGCATTCCCTTGCACTTGTCAAGATTAAATGGCATCTGCCACCTCTCGGACCACTCACCTATCCTGAGAAGGCTATTTCGCAGGTGTCCCACTCCTTCTTGCGAATTCACACTACCTCCTAACTTGCTATCATTGGCAAATTTGGATATTGAGCATAGTAGTCCCTCTTATATGTCATTGATGTAGATAATGAACAATAGAGGCCTGAGCACTGATCCCTGGGGACACCTGCTACTGACTGGGGCCTATGGGAGGCTACCTGGTTGATCTTTACTCATTGCCTCCCTCCGTCCCAAGAGCCAGTTTTCTATCCATTTGCCTAACTTGCAGGTAATGCCAAGGTTGCAGACCTTATTCATCAACCTGCGGTCTGGTACCTAATGGAAGGCTTTTTTTGAAAGTCTCAGTATAAGATATCCACAGCTTGACTAATGTCCTACTCACTCAAAATACTGTGGAAAAATTCTAGTAGATTAATGAGACATGAAGAGTGGATATGAAATCCGTACTAGGAATCTAAGATGGATTTCAGACTAATAGGAAGGGGTAAGAAATGTTGTTACAGTAGACCAGTAAAGAGGCTTCATCAAACGTGAAAAATTTCCTAAATTCGTGGTCCCCCTTCTTGTAGATGTGGGTTACATCTGCTATTTACAGTCTTCCAGCACCTATCTAGTTTACAAAGACTGGTTAGAAATTGAGCGAGATGTGGAGCTACTGCTTTGCTAACTTCTAGGAAGAAAGCCATTTAGACCTGAAGACTTATACTGGTTAAGGTTTCCTATCTGGCTACTACTTCATTTCTGTCTAAGACTATTTCGCATAAGTTTTCTCCCTCTTCAAGATGAACCCCCAGCCTCGGAGCTGGACCATCCACTTAAATACGGGGCGAAGTAGTCATTTAACACATTAAAGATGTCTGGTTCTGAGTTCCGTAATGTCATCTCTTAGCGGTCATATGCTATGACAAATTGGTTTGCAACTATTGACATGCAGGAAGAATTTGGGGGGGGGTCTCTTTAGAAAGGAGGCCACCTGAACTTCCTCGCCGCACACCAGTGCTTTAACTAACCAAACTTTTCTCTGTATTGAAGAAGTCTTTCTTCAGTACCTTTGGCTTTCCAGTTGGAGTAGACAACTTTCCTGTTCCATATAACTGTGACGATGCCACAATTAAACCACTTCAATTGGAGAGGCTTGCCACTCATCATCCTGCTGGGACAAATGCAGTGTAGGGTCATAACGTTTTATTTAAACACCAGCCATTTGCCAGAGCCTCCGTCTCCTGCTGCAGATTCAAGCCAAGTTATCACATCCCAAGTTTTGGGTTGTTTTTTTTTATATAGGAGCCTATCTGCCGACTGCCTACTTGGGCATAAGTCGCAATACTCACTACAACCTATGACTAGGCTATATAAAAAAAACAAATAAGTAATTAACAAATAACAGATAAAAAGATCATAGATTAAAAACAAAAAAAGGGAAAAGATAACAAGGAAGCGCACTCTAGCAACGTGGTAGACATGCAGGAAGAATTTTTTCGGGGTCTCACCCCCGGCGCAGGAGCATGCAACCCAGAACAAAAGGTCAAATAAGGTGGAGGAGGCCAGAATCCTACAAAAAGTCAAATCCACAAACCAGTCCCAAGTACAAGGGACAAGCGGTAGCGATCACGCTCGCCCAGTACCGGGACAGGTAACGGGCGGGAAGATCACCAGACTGGGACATTCAACAAGAATGTTCCGAAGAGTCTGGAGGAAAACACAGTGGTCGCAGTAGGGCGCAGGCGAGCACTCGATCAAATGCCGGTGCGTCCTGCGAGTGTGTCCAATTCGGAGATGAGAGAAAGCAACCTGAAGCCGTCAGGCCATTGGGGAGTAGGTCAATAAGAACAATCGCGGCGCAATGGCACGCAACTTTAAATTAAATTTCCCTCTACTGTCTCCCAATTTATTTGCCAAGCAGCCCGGCTAGAGAATGAGGAAAAAGCAGTCACGAAGGATTCTGCCATGGACGCTGAGTCTGAGATTGCAGTCCCATTCTCCTAGAAAATGGGATGGGGGGTGCTGCGAGAACTTGCACCAAATCCTTTTGCCTCGTTTCCACACCTATGCTAGAGGGGAATTCCCAGTAAGTAAAGACACGTATGCCCGCTAGGAAGAGCGTCGGGCGTGCTTCGAAATATACCGGAACATAGCCATCCATAGCTCGAGGAAATTCACCAACAGTGAAATCGTTCGGGCGGCGCTATAGTGAATTTAGGCATAACGCATCTGTTTGAGGGCGGTCTCACACTCGGCCGACCATTACGGAAGCGGTCGGCGTGCAAAACGGCAGACGCTCTACGAATAGTAGTCAGACCCATGGCGATTAGCTTGCCGGAGAACTCAACGGCCTCATTTACAAACCTAAATTCCTCGACTGAGATAGGGAAATCAGTAATTTCCTGAAATGCGGACCGCGCCCACGCCAAGCACCATGGGGGCGGGCTCTTGGGCGGGAGCGACCGAGAAAATGATAATTGAATGGGAAAGTGATCACTACCGTGAAGGTCATCAACCACCCACCACTCCAAATCAGGCTGTACATCCCGAGAGCACAAAGATAGATCGAGACAGGAAAATAAAGGATAAACTCATCCACATTTAGGACACCTTATACCCCTGGTATAAATCGAGTAGTCACCACAGGGGGGTGTCTACCATTCAGATCAAGCAAGAGAAAGGGGATCGGCAACCGAGCCACGACGCGGCGGAAGTCCCCCGCGTCGAAGTCGGCTGACGGGGGAATATACGCGGAGAGTGAGCAGGGGGCACGCGCCAGCATGGTTTCCTGCAAAAAGATAGCTAACGGGGAACGGGACGAAACGAGCCTCCGCAGCTCCTCCCAGTTGGCCCGGGGTCCACAGCAATTCCATTAAAGGAATATGCCATCCAGGCCTAGCTTGGAGGAGATGCGGGGCCCTCTTCGAAGAGAATACCCTCACGAGAATGGCCGTACGCTTCCCGGAGGCAGAACTAGGGGCACTGTTGGACGGACAATGCGCTGAAGGCGATGTTGCCTTCGATGACTTACCGGGGTACGTTTGGCTCCATCTGCCTCGAAACTTTAGGCAGGCAGGGGTCCCTCCCTTGGAGGATCCACAACCTTCGAATAACCCAGCCTAGCACTCGGTGTAGGCGAAGGAGCCGAATCTCCATTAGTGTTGTCCTCTTTTCGGGAGGCAGGTTTAGAAACTCCGAACGATGGCCTCACGACCAACTTAAGCAACGTTGACTCGTTGAAAGCTCGCAGACGTTTCGCCTTAAGGGGAAATGGTGTCACTGGGGGAAAGAGGGGGACCTGGTTTTAGCCGGGGCTGGCTGTGAACCCTTTATGCCGCTAGCTCCACCAGGGGAGTACCCAAGGTGGGTAGAACTCGCAGAAGGGTTCCGAATAGGCGTGGAAACAACCGTGCTCCTAGGCCCGATGGGGCAGGAGTAGAGGGCGTCTTTCTTAACATTGAGGCATAGGACGTCCCAGGCAGCGCCGGGTGCGCCAGGACCAAGCCCTTAGACTCCTGCAATGAGAGACGATCCTTGGCCTGAATGACCAGGATTTCCTACTTAAGGGGATACACACCGCATTGCTTCGAAGAAGCGCGGTGTTGCTCTCCACTTGGCTACACACGATTTGGACTTATCATGTGCGGTCTTGGAGTTACTTACAAAAATTTCAGGTAACCCAGACTTTGCGCATCTACAGGAGCGATTCGTATGGTCGAAGCGGTGGCAGAAGTAGCACCTCCGCGGCAGTGGCACGAATACGTTCACAGTTTGATAACAACCGGCACACACCGACTCGGCGGCCTGTCACAGTCAAACGTGGCGAAGAGCGTATGGCTGGGTCTCAAAACCCATCCCTGTTTTCTCATCAGACATTAGACCTTGACCGTTGCATGAACAGCTAGCTCTTAATGTGATCATCATCCATGGAGTAGTCCACGAGTTTACTCACATAAACCAGTCCATTCACGAAGTTCATGGCAGAGTGTGGTGACACACTTACAGGCATGCCATCAAGTGTTCGAAGGGCATTAATCATGGCCGCCTCGGAGGGATTCCCCTGAAGGCTCCGGTCCGAGAAACGGGTCACCTTCGACTCTCTGCCAATCACGCTAGCTAAAGCTCTCCTCTTATAGATCCTGTTGCCCTTAGCCAACATGCTGTCATCAGTGGAGTGAATAACAAGGAAGCGTTTGAAGCCACCAGGCTTGAAAACGTCAGGGAGCCTCTGAATGCGGGGCCACGATGTAATCGAGGATCAGCTCTGCGCACTTTTAGTCTTTGTCAGAGACTCCTCATGCAGGGAAGCAACGGGGCCGCACATAACGTTCTTGGCTTGGTCGCAATGGCCCTTTCCATCCCCGCGGCTCCCAGAGAGAGAGCCACAAGTCTTTTTCCCGTTTGTATTTTTCATAGAAGAGGAGGGTGGAGAATGAACCCGCTTTACTCCTCTGCTGGTAGGAACCCTTAGGCCAGATGGGCCAACCTCAGCAGGATCCTTCTCTGAAATGGAGAAGGTCTTGCCTGTTGCAGGAGCACCAGCTGGGGTAGGAGACCCCTCCTCTCTTTGTGAGGCCTTGGGGACCTGAAATGTCTGAGGAGGAGCTTGCATAGGGGCAGACACAGGTTTTGTGCTTAGTACCGAGCCCAGGTTTGACCCCACACACACACTCTACAGACATCACAGATCCCATTTGAGATTCCTTTTTCACCTTCTAATGCCAAAAACTGTCCTCTGTCGAGGAAGAGAGGTGGCCAAAAAGCCTGACCCCCTGTAAACTACTCATGCAGGCTCTTAGGACATTATAGGGCACGGACCCTGCCAGGGGGGAAGTCTCCTGCACCTGTATGCATAGGAGAGGAGTAAGCCTCCTAGTGATCTGGCAGCCCATCAGCATGACGGTGACACCTTAGGCATGGCATAAAATCGATATACAGTGAAAGGAGGAAGAAAAAGGATGTGAGGAAGTTGTGGGTGGGGATGAAGCAGGTTGTTAAAAACCCATCACCCCAAACCAGGGTGAGGGGGCATTGTCCCCTCCCCCAAGCCCCGATCCCAAATGGTTGCCTGTGAGGAAGCAGGTTAAGAAGACAAGGTATCATACAGAAGAAGAGGCTAAGCCGGGACTGGATGGGGCGCTGAGACCCATCAGCACAGCAGCCAGGAAAGCAAATCGCCATGACCCTTACAGACCTACCCATGAAGTTCATGCATTGGAAGTTGGGTTTAAAGGTAGCGACATGAGAGCATCTGTCACATGGAATGTGGACAGAAAACGTGACTGTGTGGTGATCGCTCCCACTCAGACATTCTCCCACGCTGAGCACGGATACTATATCATCTTCAGTGGTAAACACCAAGTCTAATATGTTTTCACCCCTCATTGGATCCTCGACCCATTGTGTCAGGAAGTTATCCTGAACAAACTCAATTAGTCTCTTCCCTTGACCATCACATGATAGGTTCCTCCAGTCAGTCACAAGGCAATTGAAGTCACTAAAGACCAAACTCTTGCAACTTTATATCCCATTGTGAGCTTTTTGTACAAGCTGGAATCTGACTCTTCTGACTGGCTTTGTGGCCTGTACACCACCACTACTTGATAAGAGGAGCTGGTAAGATCTATGCCTAGCCCTAAAATCTCATGACCACATCTCACCTTGCATTCGACAGTGGGAAAGCAGTTCTGGATGTAGCTATACCATAACTATGCCGCACTCTCAACAAGGTCAGTTGCGGTGGAACATTGTATAAGCAAACTCACCCTCAAAATCTCAATTCTCAATATGGATCCACATTTTTACAATTGCCGCAAAAGAGGTGGTCTTCTGTTTCTTCTTACTTGCTGGAACTCTCCTTCATTCAAACTTGCAATCCAAAGCTCCACTGAACCCTCCACTGAGCTCGTATCAGCCCGTTCATTGTTGCTCACTGATGCTCCTTTCACAGCTGCTACCTGCCTTTAACTCTCTTTCTTCATGTTGGTCAGAAGATTTACTGCACAGCTTCAATAGGAATTCCTGCAGCCACAGTGTTAGTTTTCAATAGTCTGCGAGTTTGTTTGAGGTGGGCCTGACACAGAAGGTCTCGCCATATCAAGGGTTGCCATGTATCTAAAAATGTCAGGATAACATTCGCCTGCTATTCGACTCCCTCCCTTAGCCCTACTCGGGTCTTTTTATCGAGCATCCTGTCCAGATTGAGTGGTATTACTCTTCCATAGGGTCTGCAGCAATACTATCTGCCTCAACAGCTCCTCTAATCCCATTTCCATTCCTGGAAATGACACATCTCCAGAGTTTGTCAAATGCCTCTTGAAGTTGGCCTACCTGGTTCCTCAGATTTGTCAATTCCAGAATGCAGTTTTCTCTGAATTGACCAACGTGATTCCTCACAATGGGCACCTCACGGTGCTGATGCTCTTCCATTTTCCTCATTTTCCTCTCCATTCCCAATTCAATGTCACAGAACTTGCAGATGCTCTGATGAGTGTTTTTTAAAGCTCCACTCATTAAAATCTATACACCTACAAATGCCTTCCGCAACTAGGACAATCAGGTTTCAATTATTGGGTACCAGGCATTTTCCTCTAATAAACTATACTTGTCAGCAGACTGAGTGTGTGCTATATCTCTGATGCTTGTGACCACTAAAATGACAGGGAAAGTTTGGTGCTGGATCTCGCACCAGCTATAGCTGCCTACACTGTCTTTCCAGCCTCCCCCTAGCAGAACTCTCCATTCGTCTGCCACACAAGTAGAAAGGGTTTCCCCTATGGCTACACAGTCACAAATGTGGCACAGTATATGGGCTGCAGCTACAAATGATTTCTCACTGGATTCTCGCCAGGAGTGACAGGAGGAAGAAAGATAAGGTTGAGGCTGTACTAGGCCCCTGCCATGACTAGTGGGCTAGCTCCAAGACCTTTCAGTTAGCCTGGCAGCCAACCAGGCAGGGAAGTTGCAACCAGTAACAACCCAGCCTAAATCACCATACCATATGACAGTCACAGGGGCTGGTCAGGGATTATGCATTAGTGATGGGCTCGCCTGGGCATACTAGCCTCACCACATTATTACATACCCTATTGGCTTGGGACACCTCGGCCTCAGTCTCTCACAACCTAAGAGCGTCAAGTGGTATTATTTATACAGGTTCCAAATCCTCTCAATCTGGTGTATGAAGTAGCCACCAGATCCTTACTTGCTACTAAGAAAGAGATGGTAAATAAAGATAGGCGAGAGCTAGATAGTTGGGGTGATATGCATATGCACATACACTAATATACCAAAAACATATATTTAGAGAGAGAGATGATAGCAGGGTAGATAAGGGTAGTGAGTTTTGTTTTGTTTTCTTTAGAGCCCATCTGGCGAGTGCCCACTTACGCATAAGTCGCCGGAAATATGAAGGCCTAGAACTAGGCTACCTTAAAATAAAATTATGAAAAAATAACAATGATAAATAATGGAAAAACTTAACAATTAGGAAGCAATCTCCGGCATCGGGAGGAGGGCCTCCTCACCCCGGTGAAGGAGCGTGCAACGTACAAGGAGAACAAACAAAAAAAAAACAAAATAAAAACTACTTAAATTAAGGGGAGAAGCCTGGCCTCCCCCCAAAAGTCAACAAGTCTACAAGTCAAAGTGCAGGAACTCGTCCCGAGTACAAGGGACAGGCGGTAGCGACCCCGCCCATCACGGTACCGGGACAGGTAACGAGTGCAAAGATACCCACACTGGGACATTCAACAAGAATGTGCCAAGCAGTCTGGGGGACGACGCAGTCGTTACAATAGGGCGCAGGCGAGCGCTCCATCAAATAGCGATGCGTCACGCGAGTGTGTCCGATTCGGAGACGACATAAAAAGACCTGAAGCCGTCGCGGAATTAGGGGATAGGTCCATGGGAACAATTGCTGCGCAATGGCCCGCAACTTTAGGTTCCCTTCGACCGTCTCAAATCTTCTATGCCAAGCAGTCCGAAGAGCTGCCCGTATTCCTGCCATGTAGTAAGTCTGAGGAAGAGCGAAACGGTGGTCTGGTCGCAGAGTCCTCGCGGACTCTTTGGCGGGCTAATTCCACGCAATTCCCACATGTCCAGGAACCCAGCAGAAGATAGTCTCGACATCCGCCCGGGTCGCAAAACTGTGGCGTCACGGATATCGCGAACCAGGGGATGCGGAGATGCCAATGCCCCGAGAGCACTCAGGGCGCGTGTGAGTCGCTATAGATCACAATCCGGTCTCCGAACCGGGCACGTCGCGTAATCTCCCGTACCGAGTGGTGTATTGCCACCAGCTCGACGGGAATACAGACGCAGCGCCTGGCAGAGCCCCGCTGACTTCAAAAAGAGGGGATACAGCGTGGAAGCCGACCCCCTCTTCGGACTTGGAGACATCCGTATACACTGGCACGGTTCCAGCGTGACACGAGGTGTGCTCCAAAAAGTTCGAACGCAATCTCCCGGCGCTGTACAAGCTTTGGGAGCAGAGGCGTGGCGACAAATAGCCAAATGTGGTACCCTCCAGGGTGGCGTCCTGGTAAGAACCAGGGGCGCCACCGGGGCGAGAGCTATATCTAGCTCTCCAAGGAGTTTCCTGGCCTTAAACCCAAAGGGCTTAGGGTATGACTGGCGTCTCTCGGCGGCATAGGAGCCGTCGAGATCAGCTGCGGATGCAGTGAAAGCTGTTGGCGACTGAGGAAGGCGCCCGGCTCGCGCGTACAGGCGAGTGATGCACTGCACGCGGCGCAGAGCGAGTGGCATCTCCCAAGCATAGACCAACAGGCTCTCAATGGGGGAAGTGCGGAAGGCACCGGTCGCAAGGCGAAGGCCGGTGTGGTGGATCGAATCCACCTTCCGCTATAAACGCTCGGCTGCGGATGCCTAAAACTCTAATCCGTAGTCGAGCTTCGAACGAACAAAGGATCGATAAAATAGTAGGGACGTAGCCTCCCAGGTGAGGCGTCGGTCGAATACAAGACCATGGAAACGGTGCGACTCAACCACATCCTGGCGCACCCCATTAAGAAACAAATCTGGGTAGGGGTGGAGCCGTGGATGGCAGCAGAAGTGCACCACCTTAGTCTTGGCCAAAGAAAACCGAAACCTGTGCGCTTCGGCATAGCGAGAGACGCGGTGCAATGCCTGTTGGAGTCGACGCTCCAGAGTTGGCATCTGGGTCGCGCCAAAAGAGATCGAAAGGTCGTCCCCGTAGAGCGTAGCGAGAACATCTTCCGGCAGCACCGAGGTGATGCCGTTGATGCTCAGGGCAAAGAGGGTGACACTGAGGACAATTCCCTGCGGGACACCCTCTTCCTGCTACTTTGGGCCGGAGAGGGCTCCCCCCACCCGTACACGGAATCGACGATCTCGCAAAAATTCAGATATATACATTGGGAGGCGTCCCCTCGCCCCCATCGTGTGGAGAGTCTCCATGATACCATATCGCCATGCGGTATCATAGGCCTTCTCCAGATCGAAAAACACCGTGGCGTAATGCTGTCTACGAAGGAAAGCCTCGCAGACGGCATTATCCAGTCGGAGCAGAGCATCCGACGTGGAGTGGAACTTGCGGAAGTCGCACTGTTCAGAAGACAGATAGCCTCCGCTGACCAGGAAAAAGGCTAGTCTAACATTTACCAATTTCTCCATCAACTTGCACACGCAAGAGGTTAGAGATAATTGGGCGGAAACTGGTCGGAGTAGAGTGATCTCTCCCCGGATTGCGAAAGGCGAGCACAGTAGCGATTCGCCAGGAATCTGGGAGAAGACCTTCTACCCAGATCCTGTTGAACTAATCTAACAGAAAGGCCATGCCTCACTCACCCAGGTGTCGAAGCATGGCGTACGGGACATCGTCCGGACCATGGGCGGTGCCCGCGCACGAAGCGAGAGCGGAGCGCAACTCACCCACAGTAAATTGTCGTTGAACGATTCTCCGCATCTGGAGGTAAAGTCAAGCCAGCGGCCTTCCACGACATCACGACGTGCATTGAATGCTGGTGAAGCAGCATCCCGGCTAGAGAATGCGGAGAGGGCCGTCGAGAAGGATTCCGCCAAGGACGCGGGGTCCGAGATTGCGGTCTCATTCTCCTGGAGAACGGGAGGGGAGTCCTGCGAGAACTTGCCCCGAATCCTTTTGACTCGCTTCTACACCTCAGCTAAAGGGCTCTTCCCGTTAAGTGAAGACACGTATGCCCGCCAAGAAGAGCGGCGGGCGTGCTTCGAAATATACCGGAACCTAGCCCTAGTCCGACGAAATTCAGCGACAGTGAAATCGTTCGGGCGGAGCTTATAGCGCATATAGGCATAACGCTTCTGTTTGAGGGCCGTCTCACCATGGGAGTGGTCGGCGTGCAAAACGGCCCGACGTTCTAGGAATAGTAGTCAGGCCCACGGCGATGAGGTTGCCGGAGAGGAACTCAACGGCCTCATCTACTGACCTAAACTCCTCGACTGAGATAGAGAATTCAGTCATTTCCTGAAATGCAGGCCACCGCGCCCGCGGCAAGCACCACCGAGGTGGGCTCTCAGGCGGCAGTTGCCCTGAAAATGATATTTGAATGGGAAAGTGATCACTACGATGGAGGTCATCGACCATCCCCCAAGCAAAATCAGGCTGCGAATCCAAAGAGCACAAAGATAGGTCAAGGCAAGAAAATGAAGGGGTTCTCGGACAGTGATGCGTAAACTCATCCACGTTTAGGACACCTATCTCAAGCCCTTCGATCAGATCGGCAAGGACTTGTCCCCTGGGATTTATTGAGTAATCCATCAAGAGAGAATGCCTGCAATTCAGATCTCCAAGCAAGAGAAAGGGCCTCAGAAACCGTCCCACGACGCGGAGGAAATCTCCCGCGTCGAAGTCAGCTGACGGTGAAACCTTAGGCGGGCGTTGCGGCTTCGGAGGCGGGGGGCACTCTTTTAGAGGAACCACCGTCTCCGAGCCACTCGCTCCACCACTAGGCGTGGGCGAACAAGCCGAAGGATCTTTGTTGCTGTCCTCCTTTCGGGGCACAGCTTTAGGAACCCCACAAGATGGCCTGGTGACAAACTTCGGGGGTGTTACCCCCTGTGAGTCTAACGACTCGGTGGAGGCGCGTGGCCGTTTCGCCTTAGGGAAAACAGTCACGCTAGGGGAAGAGGGGGGAGCCCTGGTTTTAGCTGGGGCTGGGTATGAACCCTTTTTGCCGCCAGCTCTACCAGGGGAGCGCCTGGGTTGAGTAGAGCCCGCAGAAGGACTCCGAATGAGCGCAGAAACAACCGTGCTCATTGGCCTGGATGGGCCAGGAGCAGAGGGTGCCTTTCAAACTATTGAGGTATATGACATCCCAGGCACAGCCGGGCGCGCCAGGACCCAGTCCTTCGCCTCGCGGAATGAGATTCGATCCTGATCCCGAACCTGAACGGCCAGGATTTCTTTCTCAAGGAGATATTCACCACATTTCTTCGAAGAAGCGGGGTGCGGCTCTCCACAATTGACACACTTGGCCACACATGATTTAGACTTATCGTGTGCGGCCTTGGAGCAATTTACACAAACTTCGGGTGACCCCGACTTTGCACATCAATTTGTATGGCCGAAGCAGTGACAGTAATAGCACCGCAGCGGCAGTGGCATGAATGCCTTCACTCGGTAGCGGTACCAACCAGCAAGCACCGACTCAGGAAGATAGTCACAGTCGAACATGACGAAGAGTGTAGGGGTGGGTCTCGAGGCAGCCCCTCTCTGTTTTCTCATCACACGTTTGACCTTGACTGTTCCATGGTCGGCCAGCTGTAAGGTGATGTCCTCAATGGAGTAGTCAATGAGTTCCCTCGCATAAACTACTCTGTTCACAAAGTTCATGGTAGGGTGCGGCGTCACCCTCACCGGGGTGCCATGAAGTGTCCGAAGAGCACTTATCTTCAGGATTCGCCAGAAGGTTCCCGTCCGAGAAACGAGTCAGCTTCGGATCTCTACCAATTGCACTAGCTAATGCTCTCCTCTGATGGATCATGTCGCCCTTGGCCAACATGGTGCCATCAGTGGAGCGAATAACGAGGAAGCGTTTGAAGCCAGCGGGCTCAAAAACGCAAGGCAACCTCTGAATCAGGGGCCGCACTTGCGTTTTCGAGCCCGCTGGTCTTAGTCAGGGGCTCCGTAACCGGGGGACAGAGGGGCCGGATGCGCAGATCTTGGCTTAGTCGCTTACCAAAGTGGCAGCAGACCAATCCGTCCCCTAGCCCCGCGGATGGAGAGGAGCCCCGAGTTTTCTTAGTCTTTTTTGGAGAGGAGGGCGGGGAATGAACCCACTTCTCACCTCCGCCGATAGGAGCCCCTAGGCCAGATGGCCTGGCCTCAGCCAGGTCCTTCTCCAAAATGGAGAAGGTCCTGGTGGTCGCAAGGGCACCGGTCAGAGATCCCTCCCCTCCTTGTACTGCCTTGGAGCCTCAGCCATTTAAGGAGGACCTTGCATAGGGGCGGATTTGGGTTCGGTGCTTGGCGCCGAGCCCAGATTCCCCATCCATGGAAGGCCCTAGTCTAGTGCGGGGAGGCACAGGCCTTGACCCCGGCAAAGGTTAATTTTCTTGCTCTTTTGAGGGAAGCGACCGAAGGGGCCTGGCTTTCCTCTCCCCCCTAAGGGGGTTTGCCCTACCAAGCCACTTACACGAGGGGGGTTTGGCAATGGGCTGCCTGCTGGCTTTCTTGGCAGTCTCCTTAGAAGAAAAGGAGGGACTGCCGCTGGAAATAGAGAGGTGCCCGAAAAGCACCTCCAGAGAAGGGGGTGAGGGGAAGTCCCCTTCACCCATAGGCGTAGGTGAGGGGTAAGCCTCCTCTTTAGTTAACGAAATATGGAGGGTCCCCTGCGCGAGCACAAGGGGGTAGACCTCCATTTTTTTTTGGTGGAGCTGCCTGATCGCGGCTACCTCGATGTACAAGGGGGAATGGGGAGAGATTTGGGGGTTTTTATTTGCATACATGGCATGGTGACCCTCTTTTTTTATACGTGACGCAATAGCTCATCACCTCTCGCAGTTGCCTGCACTGCAAGAGGTGCTTACAGGCCTGGCAGAGCCAGGCGCCGCCATTTGGGACCACCCCTCCCGCCTGGGGCCTGGCAGTCAATCGACATGGCGGCTCCACCTTAGACGCGGCGTAAAACTGAGTGTGAAGAGGAAAGGAAAAGGGGATGTGAGGAAGGTATGGGGTGGGGATGAAGCAGGTTGTTAAAAAAAAAACCATTCCGAACCGGAGCTCAGGGGTTAGGGAACGTTGTCGCCTCCCCCTTCAGCCCGATCTAGGACAGTTGGCTTGAGAAGAAGGACATCATCTACCCTGTGAAATTAGAGGCTGACCAGAGAAAGTTGTGGGAGAGGTTGTATGAAAAGCGACGAAGGGGGGGGAAAATACAGGCTATCTGAAGGAAGGAAGAGGCTAAGCTGGGGCCGGACAGAGCGCTGGATCCCATCAGCACGGCAGCCAGGATAGCAAATTGCCGCGCGCCTTACAGGGGAGGGTAGTAAAGAAATGTGAGTGTGTTAGAGGAGAGAGAATGAGAGATGACAAAAAAGAGAGAGTGTTAGTGAGAGATGGAAAAGGAGACTAGAGTGTAAGGACAGAAAGACATAAAAAAAAGAGGCAGGAATAAAAGAGGGC